>JAGVVM010013775.1:0-14958 GCA_019149425.1 Psidium friedrichsthalianum
ATATGACCCGTCTAACCCTATTGACCCTATATTCAATTACCCATACCCGACCCGACCAGTAGCCAACCCATAACCCGACTAACCCATTTGACCCATATGTGCCAAATCACACTAATTTATTCTAAGAAAATATTATCTAACCCATTTACCTATTTTATTTTGCTTTATATTTTTTCTTTCATTTTTCCCCGGCTACGGCGAGCCGGGAACGGCGGTCGGCAAGCGACGGGTTGCCACTGATGGTTCTGCCTATAAAATCTTGCCGGTTGGCTGCGTCGGACAGATGGTACGTGGGTCAACCGCCTGGCACCGGCCGCCGGTCGTCTCGGTCGCCGGGCGGTCGCCTCGTCGTTCGTCGCTGCCGCCATTCCGATCGCCTCGTCCGGGTCGTGCCGCGGCCGTCCTCTGCTGGCGGTCGCCTGGGCCGTTCGCCGATTCTCGTGCCGCAGGTCTCCTTGGCCGGTTGCTGAGGCCACGGCCGCAGGTCGCTTGGCCGGTCTTCGAGTCCGGTCGCAGGTGCCTCGTCCCGCCGCCGGTCTCCGTCTGCCACCCTCACAATATCCGTCGCCTGGCCTGGCTGCAATCTTCTCCGCTGTCACTGTCTGTCCCCTAAATCCAGTTCCCCTAACGAACGCTCAAATTGTTTTCCCCCAGTTTATTTTTTAATATTAATCAACATCGGAAAATATTATTATTTTTCTTGAAAAATGCTTCCTGAAAATGATTTCCGAAAGTATCACATTTTTCCGTGAAACAAACGGAAAGGCCCTAGTCCATTTGTAATTGTGAGAGTTATGGGTGCGAAAATGCGTCCAATATGAGGTGAAAATTGGTTTCAATGTGCGTGGCCCATTTTGACCTTTAAATCACTTCAACCTTTTGGACTCATTTTTAGTGAGTCCTTTAAATGTTAATGATCCAATATAAGACCTATTTTATACAAAATATAGTCAAATTGGGTCTTTGACCCATATTGACGGCTCTACTTTGCGGTTCATCATGCGAATATTAACGATGCCATGGAACTGTTGAAGCAAGGTATATTTGTGGATGATGTCTAAAGATTTGGTGTGCTATTTTGGAGGTACTTGCTTTGTCTTGCCGGAGAAATTATTAGCAGGAAACAGAGAGTTAGGTATAGAACCACACGACTAGGTCAAGGGACAGGCGATCTGCGCTACGTGCAGGTATTTTTGTTTTGGGGATATCTTGCTCAGTTTGTAGTTATGCTAGTAATCAGTGACTTGTGTGTTCTTGTGCTCTGCTAGATGGCTGTGACGATGTAAAATTCATCTATTCCTGCCTCAGATAGATACCAACATGGTATGGATCTAAATTCGCTTCTTGCATACTTGGTTTGAATTTTCAGTTTTTTCACTTTCTATTAATTTGTCGGTGTGCAAATTGCACTCACAATTCCAAACTAAACTTGTTTATAGGTAAGGTCAGGTTGCTGTAGTTTGGAATTCTCGAAATGAAAATTCGCCCGATTTGGATGAGCCGGATGCCTTGGCTCATGTGGAGGCTGCCAAATTCTCTCTCTTCCTTTGCTTGTACTGGACCACATCTTGATAACCAGTACAATGTGTTTCTTTATCCATCTGCCACTTTTATGGCGAGTAGTTGGTCAAGCGCAAAGTCCCATTAATACATTCGGTTGGGCCAATTTCAAAATAATTTCAAAATAGGGCTTAACTGAACTGAATCTTCAAGAAATATTTAGGGCTGTTTGCGCGCTCCTTTTTACTTCCTCTGCCTTTCACAAATGTCTAGTTTCAGCTCTCTTCTGCCATTTCAAACACCATAACCTCTCTTTACAAGGTTACTAGTGAAGATGGATATTCATTTTGCACTAATGTTTATGTTTAGCGCGCTTATTGTTGGGCTGCACTTATCTGTGTCAAACTAATGCTGATTTATTGCCTGGGATATTCTCTGTCTGTAATGGAGAGAGCATGGAAAATGCATTACGTGCTTGCTGCAAAGGGATAAAAATTGGAAAAATTCTGATCCACTAAGATGGAGACAATGGGAAACAGGTGCATGTGCCTCTCCATTTGACATATCTTCCTCTTAGGATCCCTTTGTTTCGCGGTAAATGAATGAATTGTTTAACATTTTCCTAAAAAATAATCGTTTATATCGCTTGAAAATAATTAGTCAATGAAAATTATCGTCATTATCGACAACAATTTACGTCTAAACATCTTCATAGACGATGGATTTTTTTTTTTCGTCGTTCATTTCGTAAGCGATACAAGCAAATTTTTGTAGGAAAATGTTTTCAAATTATCTATTTTTCGCAAAATAAACAAAGTCCTAGTTGCCAGCTATTTCCTTGTTAATGGGGACATTTCACTTCTCTGTGTGTGATCTGTGCACTGATGTATTTTGAGCAGCTTAGGTGAGAAGCTTCCCAAGGATATATCTGAACATCATGTTTTGCTGCTAGATCCGGTTCTGGCTACAGTAACTACAGATCATGTCATCCTTGAAAGATCCTTGAACTTTTTGATGCCCAAAGACGTCTGCATTATGGATCCTTAATTCCTTGCCAACTTTATGTGCCAAGAACTGTGTTTCAGGAATAGTTGAAATGATTCCAAGAATGTCAGTTTGTCTTTTTCTGGAGCTGGAATTCCTATGAAGGGTTTCAAATCTTATTGACATCCCACAAGCTCATTTGCAGCTGATGAAATTGATAACAGCACAGCTGATGCAACTAGACAATGCTAGTATGCTTTTCTTCGCATTCATTTTATGCATGGCAATGATGGATGTACTTCTCTGATATCTATTTGGAAGCTAATTCTGCTAACCAGGCAATCGAGCTACTCACGCAGAAAGGCGTTCCAGAGTCCCACATAATATTGCTGAATCTCATCTCTGTGAGTGGTTTTTTTTTTTTCTAATAACTGTAATTACTGCAGTTTATTGGGAATCAAGTTCGGCTTATCGTACTACTGCAATAATTGCAGGCTCCTGAAGGAATTCATTGCGTCTCTAAATGATTCCCCTCCTTGAAAATTGTGACTTATGAGATTGATGATGCGTTGAATGAAGAGCTTCGTGTTATTGGGTTGCTACTTCTACGGATTCTAGGTGTGACGTAGATTAGGTCCCAGTGCAAGTAGGGGATGCTCATTCTCTTCGAGCGAGACAGAAGGATGATGCCCAAGAAAGGAAACTGGTCCCTGACTTCAAAGATTTCCCAATGATTGGGAGGATTTCCTTATCCTGACACAACGATCTACACTCAGCAAGACGGAGCGACGTTACGCAGTCTTTAGTTTTGGAGTTTCGTCCTCCTTTGTCATTGCTGCTCGCGAAATCCAAATGACTTGCTCTCTAGACTTGTATTATTTGATGATACCATGTGAATAAAAATAAGAGGATTGAACCATTTCTTTTTTACACTTTTTTCAAATTCGATAAATGTCGGTTGATCGTATATTTCATTTTAGTTCTATGATTCAAAGTATCATTTCCTATTTGATCCCTTTGAATTCCATATTCGAAGTTGCGATCGGATCTATTCGTTAAAAATAATCAATTCCATAAATTTCTTATGTACCCATAATTGTCGCTAGAAACATGTGAAGTGTATGACTAATCCATAACAAAAGTTTCATAAGGGGACTAGAGCAGGCCAGAATGAGACAAAAGAATTTTTTTATAAAAAGATTCGATTCGCAAACTACATATGTCCAACACTTGTATCATTGATGATACCATGTGAATCACTAGAAACATGTGAAGTGTACGGTGCTCCTGTTTGCGACCTCATTACTTCCATTCAAGCACAAACCCATTTCTTTCTTAGTCACCAGGCTATGAAGGAGAGTGGAGCAACGAAAGAAGGCAGGCAACGAGTGAAGGTGGAGGAAGATTGAGGCAAGATTAGATTTGTTAGATTCACTAGCTCTTCTTTCTCTTTTCACAAATACTAGTTAGTTAGCTTGTCACTAGGAGTTGTCTAATCAAAAGGCATAAGCGCGCAACAACGGCATCACTCATGATGTGTTTTTTAGCTTGCCAACAATCCATAACCCCTTTGGCATCACTAACCAGTACTTAGGGCTTTCTTCTTGTTGCATTGCGGTGATCGTTACTTGGGACCTGACAATTGATCCTTGAAGAGCAGACGTTCGTTTGACCTGTTGCCCTTAACGATGATCTAATACATATAGAAATAGAGGGAGTCTCCTAATTTAGTCTCAATTTTAATGAAACTGTCCTGAAACTAAGTGTATAAAAAAATGCTTTTAGCGACTTGCATCAGTTATTTATGAGGAAACTCTTCTGTTGAATAGTTGGTTAGGGTTAGATAAAGCTAATGCACTTTCTATGAATATTCCTTGAAGGGATCTTCATCCTTTGCTTTTACTGGGGTTCAACTTTGACGATAACCCATTAGTGAGAGTTTAGCAAGGTAAAACCCCCATAAAATCGAAGAGCGGAGTTGGTGTTGACATCTAAATTTTGATTTCGACTTATATATTGCACAAAAAATAAGAATTAATTCTCACCAAATATTCCTCATGTATTGCATCTTGCATCAGTGGCGAAGGATATGAGCTTAAATTGACGGGCAATTGAACTAAACATGGGAGAAATGTGTTGTGAAAAGAATTTTATGAAAGGCTTGGATTTAAAGAAATATTTTTTTCAGGAATTGAATTGCAATACTTAAGACTTCAAGGACTGGAATGCAAATATTTAAATTTGAGGGGCTATTTTGTAACTAACAAAAAGGTGAATTAGTGGAGAAATTAGAAAGGAATGTGAAGAAAGGAAGATGAAAAAGAGTTTGATGGAGAAAAGAAAGAAGATGGAGAAGAGTTGATGGAGAAAGGAAGGTGAAGATTGAGAAGAGTTAATAGAGATTGAGAGAGAGAGGAGGGACGGAGAGGACATGTTCTCTAAAGCTGGAGGACAATTCTGCTTGCAAAAGGTCCGGTGATTTTCTTCAGTGCTCCAAGAAAGAAAGGAAAAGTGGCAGCCAATGTAAAGAGAGGTGGAGAACTCAGCGAGGTTGGCACTCACAATCTTCTGACCAATGCCATCTCGATTGATCAAAAGGAGAGAGAAGAGGATCTTCTTTTCAGTTCTTTTTTTGTGCAAGTTGAAGACCATAGATTGCACTCACGGCAGAAACTTCTTTTCTTTTGCAGATCCTTAGGTCTGTAGATTAGAGGAACATAAGAGGACGAGATTAAGCCCCCTCTAGTAGCTAAGCCATCTCTTTTTGCAGGGCACAATTGAACGAGAGAATTTGGGAAAGAGTCGACAAGGCAGAGGGAGAAACTCTTAATAGCCGTCATCTCTACGAAGTAATAGCCTCCACTGGACCAAGGAGGCTTCATAGGAATTCATCCACATAGAGACATGATCATGGAGAGCTAAAATAAAAACGAGAGAAGGAGGTTCGATAAAAAATTCTTTTTCTTGCAGGTCATTCGAGTCCCATAATCACAGCCATATCTCCAGTTTATCCTAAGCGTGCCATTGGAGCATCATCTGTATGAGGACAATTGCTGCACCAATCATATCCAGTATTCAAGACGACCCACGACAAACACTTGGGACCACTTCAGCAACTTCGGCTGCTCGTCCTCTCAACCGGTCACACCCTAAAACCACAATAATGGGGTTGTGACATGGCCATCCCTTTCTCAAAAGGATGCAGCCACAACTTAACCAGAATTAACTTGATAACAAATACGTATATCCATATATACAAGCTCAAGAAGTTTCTTAGTTTACAATATATCAGAGCTTGCTACTAAACCATAAATAGATATACACATATATCCTTCCAAATGATAGACACATCTAATGTCAACTTAAAAGGGCTCACCAAATACAAAAGAAACAACTCACAACTTATAATAAAGCTTCCCCCAACAAAATATCCTCCACTAATGATCGCTACGTTCTACGGGCGACTCGCTGGATCTGAAAAAAAAAAAGATGAAAGGAATGAGCTAACACTGTTCAGTGAGTAAGACATTTCTTCTAAGCAGATCGAACAATCACTATGCACATTTAAAAGACAAAACAAATACCAATGGTTTAATCCATTGGTTAATCTCAGCAAAACACATGTCAATGGTCTATCCATTGACTAATCACGTGCTCAAGGCTCTAACCGTAGTCACGTATAACGCTCGTGACAGAAGACGATAAGATTCCCCCCTTGGCAAGGTCTCCACCTACAATGCCGGTGGCTCGACCCACAAGGATATCCTAAATAGTATGCGCATACCCACAAACCCTCATCAGGTTCACAGTTATCTTGAGCAGGTACAAAATCACAACAACTCAAAACAATAGCAGAAATCTATCATAAATTATCTCAACCAGAATGAACATCACCATCAGCTCAAAATCAATAGCACAAAGTAATCACAAAACTATCTTGAATAGACAAAACTGCAGTAAATGTTCGATCCTGTTTTATGCAACAAAAATGCTCTAAAACACCGCTTTTACTTTCCTTTCAAAAGACCAAATCACATTAGAAACTCATATTATACCTCTCAGAAAAACATAAGTTTACACAAGTCAAAGAAGAAATAGTATTACTCACCAGACGAATGCAAAATTAAAATGCGACGGTTACTCGAGCCGACGCGTCCGAATTCCTACTCAATAGTACAAAAAAAAATGGATAAAAAATGAGTAATATGACACTTTAATGACGGCTTAACTAATTTACACAATTAATAATATAATGATGATCGTGCGTCAACGGAAGCTCGCCCAATAGCAAATTTCCTTTGCTGTCCTTAATGGGCAGTTGCGCTTCAGAACTAAAAAGCCCATAATCACTCCCACGAGCTCCGTTTCAAGCCGTCTTATAGTCCAAACGAAGCTTATTCGATGAACTATAAAGTCCTAATATGGTCGACCTAAAATAATGAACGAAAAATGAAGATATTGGCTCTTGAAGCATGCTGTTCGCGGGCATATTGTAGAAACAGAACAGCTAGCGCTTCATGAGTAAAAAGTCATAACTTACTCCACCGAGCTCCGTTTCAAGCCATTTTATAGTCCAAACGAAGCTTATTCAACGTGCTACAAAAAATCTTAGCATGGTCGACCTCAAAAAATGAACGAAAAATGAAGATATTAGCTCTTGAACATGCTGTTCGCGCAGGTACTGTAGCAACCAGAATTGAAAATTTTGTTTCGGCAAACTATAAGTCCAAATTGAGATCCGTCAAATCCCACGGCTTCACAACATCCTAAATTTTCATCTCCATGTAAAAATGCAGCATAAAAACTCCTCAAATGAACCCAGCATTTAAACCGGACCTAGGTCCGAAACTAAACTCTAACTCTAAAATTTACTTCCATATGAGGAACGAGGAATGCGAGCACTTACTGAACGTTGTTAAACGGCGCCGGGAATAGTTTGGCAAGATACGTGGCTTAGCTCCTCTTCCTCCTTCCTCCCATTTTCTTTCTTCCTCTTCTCCTTTCTTTCTTTCTTCCTTTCTCTCTTTCTTTTCTTCTTCTCTTCCTTACTTCTCTTGTTGCAGATGGAAAGGAGAGAGTTACTACTGTCTCCTCTTTTTTTTATATTTTGTTGACTTCCAACCTTTATTATTATTATTATTATTATTATTGGTCCCACCACTATTATTTAACCAAGTCTAAAGCAAAAATATACACAACCAATTTCCAGTTGAGTCTAGTGAAGTCAAGATCAAAGGAGTCCAAGGTTAAAACCAAATAGAGATTCATGAGGACGTCTTCAGAGATGATGGGGAAGTCTTAGACAACAATTTTGTTCTCTCCACTATCATTATTAGTGACCCTAATTTTTTAATAAATCTTGGTCTTATTTGTTTTTCTGTGCCTTGCTCAACGATCAGAATTGCCCCAGAAAAATCTATGGTTACGTGAGGGAAGGAGTAAGAGGCAGATAGAACCACTCAAAAGAAAAATTACTTTTTTTTCCTCCTCTGCGAGACACCCACGTTGCACCATCCACTAATCATCAAGAGCAAAACCATTGACTTCTTTTTATATTTGTTGACACGAAGTAGCTCTTTGGAAGTCCATGGCAGTCACACCAACGGCCCTGTTTCGAGACACCAAACGCGTGACGAAGTGCTGTCAGGTCGGCAAGTCTTCATCTATCGAATGAGTCCCAGATGCCAGCCATGTCCCTATGCCAACCACGGTGTCCAGATATCGTAATCCCCTCTTCTTAAGAGTTCATTATTTTAGTGGGTATATTTACACCTGATCTTAATCATATTTTCTATTTTAAAATAATAAAATTCATAAAAATTCATAAAATTAAAAATCAACTTTGGGGACCATGGCCAAGCCTAGGGAGCCAATTTTTGACCAAAAAAGATTTTCATATTTTCAGTATTTTTCGATAATTTTTATTCAAAAATTAATAGAAAATCCATAAATCATAAAATTAAAAATGAACTTTGAGGACCTTGGCAAGCCTAAGAATAATTTTTCATATTTTCAGCATTTTCGATATTTTATTTTTGAAAATTAATAGAAAATAACAAAATGAAAAAAATTGCAAAATCAACTTTGGAAGCCTTAGCCAGGGCCTAGGCAACCATTTTTGAATAAAAATAATTTTTCATATTTGTATTTTTTAATATTTTTTAGAAATTAGGAAAATATTTAATAATAATAGCATTTGAGGCCACAAAAATATGAAAAAATAGTCAGTATTTTCTTTTAATCTTCTCTTCATTTTGGCCAAAGAAATCTCCAAAAATTAATCTGAAATCGAAATTATTTTGTTAATCTCGTTTTCAGATTTAATTGAAAAAATTATAGAAAATTCATTTTAGCTCTATAATTTTCGATTTTTGCATTTCTGGAGTCGTGACATTGTTCTCTAATATTCCAAATTTCATCTTGGCTCAATATATACCCAGAATGACTCAATTTTGTAAAGGGTTTAATTGAATTTTGCATTATTTTCAGCGCAAGAAATGAGCTTAAATTTGACGAGCGATTGAACTAGACATGAGGTGAATTTCGACCAAGTATAGGGAGGTGTGTCAAAAATTGTGAGGAGATTTGGACTTAAAGAAATATTTCTCCAGGACTGAATTGCAAATACTTAAAATCTCAGGGAATAGAGTGCAAATACTAACACTTGAGGGATTATTTGTAAATAACAAAAAAGAGTTAGTAGAGAAATTAGAATAGAGAAGGGGAAGATAGAGAAGAGAAGATGAAGAAAATAAGATGAGACTAGAGAAGAGAAGATGAGAGGAAAAGAGTTGTTGGAAAAATTAGAATGGAGATAGATGAGTGGGCTATAAAGAAGGAAGAAGTGAGCTTGGGAGGGCAATTTTTTTTTAAGAGAAAATTTGAAATATTTGAGAGGGTTTTGGGAGATTGAAGAAAATTAACGGAATAAAAAAGAGAGAGAATTCTTTTCCAAAAGAGAGTCTCGAAGATGGTGGAGTTAAATCTAGGTATTGCATCACCAATTTCTCTACCGATCAACACAAGTCACGAGTTCATCCCGTCGTTTGAGTCGAATCTTGATCATAAGCTGAACGAGATCTTAATTCGGCAGTCAAATCGTCAAATCAGGTAACGATCATAACCATTAAAATCTTCGAGAATGTCGTTATCTCATGAATTGATTTAAATTTCGATTATGCCGTGTATTTCACATGTCGTATTCGTATTGCAATTTTCCTGCAGTTTTTTTGCTATAAAAGATCCGAATCTCAATTGCGAATCTAGATTCTGCCGCCATCCTTGTTGATGTAAAGATGCTCTTGTACTTTATTTTCTGGCAATTGAATTTCTGCAGAACCGATCAAATCCATAATGAAAAGGCCGTACTCACGCCACTGGAGGTCCTTATTTACTGCCATTTAATTTCTGTAATTTTATTTCTACGCATCAACCCAATGGGTAGAGGGCCGAGCCGCAGGCCACAGGTCCCTTCGTTGGAAGGTCCTTTATTGTACCAGGTCAGCATTTAATTTTCTGCAATTTAATTTTGTACCATCAACCCTAGAATGGTAGCCGAGCCAGGTCGAGTCCGCTCGTTGGAGGTCTATTTACTGCATTTATATTTTGTAATTTAATTTCTGTACGCATCACCCTAGAATGGGTAGGCCAAGCTCGAAAGGCGCAGTCCGCTCATTGGAGGTCTTATGTTTACCGCATTTAATTCTCAATTTAATTTTTGTATCATCAGAACTCCAGAATGGTAAGTCGAGCCAAGGCTGAGTCCCTCGTTATTGAGTCCTTATTTATTGCAATTTATTCTGTACCAGCATCAAACCTCTCAGAATTGTGGGGGTGGGGGTGGCAGTCATAGCCGAGTCCCTCGTTGGAGGTCCTTTTATTTAATGCATTTTAATTTCTGTTAATGTTTTCTGTAACCTATCAGCCCAGAATTGGTAGGCGCCAAGCGCGAAGATCGAGTCCCTCGTTGGAGGTCTTTATTTACGCATTAAGTTTGTGGCAATTTAATTTCGCACCATCAACCCTAGAAGGTAGGCCAAGCTTAAGGCAGGGCCTCCCTGTTGGAGTCTATTTATTTGCTAATTTACTTTCTGTGAATTTAATTTCTGAATCATCAGACCCCAAAATGAGTCGGGCCGGCACCTGTTGGAGGTCGGCAAAAAGCACTGCAGCAAGCCGTTAGCTCACTTTCCCTCTTATCGCTTATGGATATTTTATATGCTTGTGAAAATACCAAAAATGCCATTCATATGCATTCCTCTAAAAGTGAAAATACATAAAAAATAAGATACCTCACTAAAGCCGGCCCAAAAAAAAAAAAAATTATATAAAAAGAATAAACCAAGCCTGAGTCCCAAATTAGGATATTCCTGAAATTAAGTACCAAAAGGACATTAGCTTTAATTAACTATGTACCCAATGTCCCGAATTCTAGATCTCTGGTTCGTAAACGTAATTTAGTTCTCATGCTAATTTACTTAGGTTTCTAATTGACCTACCAAAAATGATTAGTGGCGACTCCGAAATTCTAAAATCTTTGAAAAAAAAATCAAGTTGCGATTCGTAGGACTTGTGGAGTATTCATATAGGTATAGTCAATCCAATCATACCCTTATAATCGGTTAGATCCTGAAATTTTCCACGATCGAGATTTTCTAGGGTCGCGACAGCTTGGCGACTCACTACTGGGACTTGTTCTTAATTTTCGGGGTGGGAAAAAAAACTTAGATCTAGTGGACTTAAGCCTAAAAATTTCATGAAAATTTATTTTGATTTGGAAATTGCTTGGCAACTCATCGTCTTTAATGCTTTAATGTTTTGCAGATGGAAATAAGTGTAAAAAAGTTTATAAGAGGTGGAGTGTTTGACTAACCTCTTGTTTTTAACAATGTTTTTGTTGAAATTTTTATTGTTTAATTCCATACATTTTGGAGCGTTGTTTTGATACCAACTACGTGCATATCTTGCATATTCCTAAGGATTGCATACGACACGCGTGCACACATAGCAGAAATAATTGTCTAAACGCTGAAGTCACGAACAATTTTTCTTATGGTATGCCATGAGATAGGGGTCATCGATATGCAAAGCTCTTGCGTTAATTACGCTAGGGTTGACCTCATATTCGATCCGCGCCACTATATTGAATTGACAATCTTCCTACTGATGTTCGATTGCGCTTGTGGGTAAAGTTTCGGCTCAAATAGTGGGGGCCTTTTTAGGTCCATACCGCTGTCTCTTCTTTTTTATTTTCTAGAGTACCACTCGCTCACTTGAGTCATCGCATGTCTATGTGATTTGCATTTTTTCAGGTAAAAGTAAGTTTCTCTAACTTTATCTTGTATTATTTTCGGTCGGGTCTCCAATGTTTATAGTGTCTGTCATTTTTGAACCTTAACATCATCGTGGTCATTTTTTCAAAAGAAAATAAATTAAATTATTATCCCATTTTGCAAAAATGTGAAAAATTCCTGTCGGGGAATTTGTTTGCCAATACAGATTTTTGTCATCAGTTTTTCTTATGCAAAATCATTTTGATAAAAGAGGAAAATTTTTCAAAAATTTGGTATAATGGCAAAGATTTTTGACATTTTTCACTATAAAAGCCTGGCAAGAAATTCTTTTTAGAGAGGGGCGGGGGGGGGGGGGGTTCACGGGCTGTGTCCTCCTCAGACAATTTTCCTCTGATTTCTCCACAATTTCAAAACAAAATTTGCCTATTATTACTCATTTCTCCTACCTCCTTTCTGTTTATCACCTACCTCCTTTCTTTTTTTCTTTTCCTTTTTTTCCCATTTACTCCTCTTTACCGCCTTCCCCAATACCCCCCTTCCTTCTTCCCATAAAAAAAACTTTTTCTACCCTTCCTCATCCTTCTTCCTTCTTCCTTCATCTTCACTTCCTACCCCTCTCTCTTCTTTTCTTTGTCCACACCCCCATACCCCCCCTCTCTATTTACTTTCCCCCCTTTCTCCTTTTTCCCCTCTCTTCTTTTCCCTCCTTCCTGTCCCCCTCCCCCTTTTCCTTTCTTTCACTCCCCGTATGAGCCATATATTTTGATGGGCAGTGAAATTTATTCGGATCAATAGCATTGAGGCATTCTTAATGTTTGGGGGAATCCCCGTACTTATTTTTGTAAAAAGCATAGATTGTATGATTATAACCCAAGAAGTAGGCCTAGTAATACCTTCTTTCTTAGCTAAATTAGTCAAAAAAAACGTTTTTGATGAGAGGATCGGTGCTTTATTTTCCTAGTGTGGCCCACACAGGCATTTCTCCTCAAAGATGCTAATAAAAGGCGACCGACACGAACAGTGGACGCCCGAAAGGGACAAAGCATAAACGAAGTGGGGCACAGCACATATGGCCCCGGCATTCATTTATTGGCGCACTGATCGAGTGTAATTACAGCTGTATTGATCGCTGTTTCAAGACGCGGTCCAAGTAAAGGCCACCGCCGACAAGACCCTTCATCATTGTTCTCGATATCATAATCGTTTGGAGCAACTATAACAAGAACACCAAAGAATGTTTAAGGTTCCTCAACGTCTTCAGTACTTCAATCGTTTAAAATCATGTTATAGTAGCGAAAGAAAGATGGTGGGAATATAAAAAAACAACAAACTGTGAAGCTTTTTTCTCTATTCCATTCATCAAGAAGTATTAGGCAAACACACACTAGGGGAAGAAAAAGTAAAACAAATTGGAGCCCTAATAATCTCAACAAAAGAGCTCAATTGACTCTCCATGAAGTTAATGCTCTGTCTACAAACTGAGCGATCTGGGATTTCGAGATCTGCAAGTTTGAAGAACACGGGTATACATTTCTCCTTGTGCCTGGCTTGCATTAACCTCATGATGGTAATGGCGAATTTTAAGATGATCAGAGTCATGTAGCTCTCAAAAGCTATCTCCGTCGTTAGATCATCAAGCCTCTCCTCCAGCCACTCACAAGAACAACCTTCGGAATTTCATCACGACATCACTTTGGGTTAATGCTCAAGTAAGTCTAAGTTTAAAGGCTAAAGACGCTCCACCAGCTTCTCCCTCGTGTATGAATCAACTTGCGAAGACAGTGCCACTCATCAGCAGACTGAACGGCCTTCTTGTACCGGACAAACTGACGTGCTCTGTGCAAATCTAACCCCAATTGTCAGATCGATCCTGATAATGTGCCTTCAACGACGGCGGGCTAAGGTGACCGTCCTCCGGGTGTTCCGACAAAGCCTCCAAAAAACGTTGATGAAGACGTGTGGGAACTGGTCGCCCTGTATTCTCCTCTCCCAGTTTGGCGTCCTTGTGATCGAAGATGAGCATTTACTTCCTTTAACAACCGATGATCTCAAGCTTGACCTCAAATGGGGCTAAATGTAACTATAGCCTCGGTCAAGAGATGTAGTCTTTGCATTTGAACATACTTTAGCTAGAAAGATGTGTGCAGGAAGCTTAGGCCCATTACGAGGAGAGAATCAAGCTGCGAGCGAATATGAAAGATAAAGGAGAGAAGTGAAGCAGACGATTGGAATGCAAAAGGTGGATAATCTATTTCGAGTTAAATATTTATCTTCACAGGGGTGTCTCTATCGGCCAAATTTTCCCTAGTTGTGCTAAGTCCCCTTTCGGTGTCATCCATCCACCGTTGGCTCGAATCCCGTTAGATCTGTAATTCGAGTCGAATGAATCCGAATCCTCTGCGACAAAGTTTGAAGAGACACCACCACTTTGAAAAAGAGAAGAAAAGAACGACCGGGCCCCGAGTGGGAGAAATGAAAACTTTCAGCAGAAAAGAAGATAGATTCGTTTTTTATGTTATGGGATAACCAGCTAGCAAAATGCGACGGTGGGATAATGCAGGGGCCTCCTACCATGAAAGATGAAAGAAGAAACGGTCGAGCGAGAGATCGAGATAAAAAGAGGTTGCAGGACAAGACAGAACCCTCGTGAGAAGCAAATCCAGTTTTCTAAACCCACGCCTAAATTTTTAAAAGGAGAGACGTCCTCCTGATAATCTTCATATATACTGCTTGAAGAGAGTTTTAAAGCATACAAACGTTTGCTCCAAGAAAAAGTTCAGAGAGAGTAAAAATACAAGAAGAGATAGCACACTTGATGAAGCCATTAACCAAATCGAGATGTCTCACCCAACAACACTTGAGCTAATCGCTAGTTACTGAATTTGGAGATGAAGAGTTCGAGGTCAGATATGTTACTGAATTCAGACCATGGAGCCTGGCCCTTCCACCAACGATGTCCAAATCTCGATAAGGAAAAGAACAACAACAACAAGGTTTAAAGGAAGCGTTAACCGTCGCTCATACTGAGGAGCCAATACAAAGGCTTGAAGATTTCGTTTCAGGACGTGGCCTATGCCAAACGGCAACAAGAATGAACTGAGCCAAGAGCTAGGATTGGAACTTTTCGCAGTCAAGTTTTTGGTTTCAAAATAGGGCGAATCGCACGAGTAAAGATTGATCC
>JAGVVM010013777.1:0-11252 GCA_019149425.1 Psidium friedrichsthalianum
GGTTGTGGACAAGCTGGTTCTATGACGCTAAGCCATGTTTTCTCATGTAAACTGTTTTCCTTTTACCAGCTTTTTGATTGACAAGTGATCGAATGTTTCGTCGGTGAGGAATGATGTTCTTCCTTTACCTTTACCTTTTCCTTTTCCTTTTCCTGTACATTAATCATTATGCAAAACTCTGCTCCTATGAATCCTGGCTTGGATGTGTTGTGGTAAACATGATGGATTTTGAGGATCAGCAGAATGTGGCATTCAGAGTGATTGAGGTATGCAGCTGGAGACATTCATAAGATGATTGGAGGGCCCAAATGTTCCCAAACACTTCCATATTCCAGGCTAAAGTTGATGTGCTGTGAGATGATGAATATGAAAGAATGAGCCCACTATATCACACTAAATACTGTGCCTCATTCTCCTGGTGAATTCACTCCCCCTCTGAAGTCTGGTTCAACAGTGCAAAAGAGCTTTCACATCAAGCATTGGATACTTGTCATCGGATTTTAGGATCATGGAACTCTACCTACTGTGCTTGCATGTGCCATGTTTTAACCCCCACATATGCCTATGTTTGCTGTCAATAGAATCTCTTTTATATTTTTGAGTTTTTATTTATTTTTTATTTTTTGTTCTGTTGAGTCTCTTTCTTTAGGTTGTGATTTGCTGGTGGAGTTGCTTGTTGGCCCTAATAATGTTGTTGGAGCCTTGCTCACATCACCATGGAAGCATTCAAACAAGAGAGAACTCCTTGTAATGAAAGCTCATGATGTTCCTGAACTTTATGCTTTACGTCGGACTCATCTTAAATCAGAAGTGTATGTTGGCTCAGCCTTTTGTACTGTGCATTTCCGTAAATCTAAGTAAACAACAGATAAATGTGTGGCATGGATACAACTTTTGGGCTTTTTTGTGTCATGAAAAAAAAATACAATAAATGTGTCGCACGGGTACAAATTTACGATTTTTTGTTTAACAATTTTTTTTTGAGTTAAATGTGTCACAGGCATAGTTTGGAGTTTTGGATTGCTTTTTCCCTAATATATATCCCAAGCACAAAATATGCTAATTTTGATACTCGCTTACAGAGTGAGGAAAATCCGGGTGGTCGACTGGCTCAATATCTAGCTCAATATCTAGCGCAATCTTGTCACGTTACCACAAATGAGTACTCATAACGAATTTTAGTATCTTTAGAATTACTCGATACTTTCGCACGAGTTCACGCTCATTATGAATTGAGGACCGCGATGTCAAATGCCTTAACCAGCTTAATGCTTAATGCTGCTTCCAGGACCACAACCGATTCGACATCACCTTAATTCTACCTTTGGTACAGTTACTTTGATTACTGAATGTTGTCCGCAGCGAATCTATGGAAAGCGCAGTAACCCAGAAGGTAGCGGGTGACTTACGAGTCAAAATCACATTTTAATCCGCAAAAAGGGTCTGGTCACTAGTTCAAATTGTTGAAGAAGCTCGGCGGTAAAGATCCTGGAAAGGACCCGGAAGAACTAATTGCACGTCCCTAGCAAAAAGTCTCTATCATTTTGACTCGTTCAATCCGTACCCGCAGACTTCCCAGACCACATGGTTCCTCGTCATCCCAACCACTTGACTCTTCCACCAATGCGAACGGCTGCTGCAGCTCATCTTCATGGAAATGAGGAGCGCATCAGCAGGATCTAGAAGGAGGTACGTGTGTTGCTGGAGGCCTCATTTCGTTCTTGTCAATGAATTGTGTGGCTTGGACCTTGATCTCTAATGGTGGAATTTAGTTTCAGCGAACTCTCAAAAGTTCTAAGTCCAGCTCAAAGTTTGAGGACATGCGGGGTCCTTTCAGACTGGTTTCTTGAGTAGAGGACAAGGCTGTGTGGCATGAGATTTTTCTATTCTCGTCTTCAAAATTTTGTTTCGACCCAACCACCAACGCACGGTACACCTTTGGATACTTAAACCTTACTTGGGAAACCCAAAATACGTTATTTTATGGCATTAGGTTTGTTGGGTCAAGTACAAAAATCATTTTTCTAACAGGATAAAAATGTGAAACCCTAGAGAGATCAGAGATTACAGGTTGGATCCCAACCACACAACACAAGTTTTTCCGGGGGAAAGTGAACAACCACACGATTTCTTTAGTGAGTTGACGCGACAGCCTATCATGGGCAAGAATCATATCTAGAGAGAGGACAAAGCAACACCATGATTTGCACTAATTGCTAATCACATGCATCATTTTTTGCATCTTGGACAAGTTTCGGAGCACCAATCTTGTTCACGAGATGCTTGGACATTAGCGGTTCATGAACGGGGAAGATCTCGAGTCAAAGCCCATTTTTCACAAGGTACGGGACGGGTGAATTTACCAATTCTGTGCCGCGGCACGCCAACCGGAAGAAAAATGTCGCACGACATTTGGGACTTAGTCCAGGAGAGCTCGCGGGTCATGCACGTGGACAGAACAACTTACATGTATCTTCAAAGTGAATCGAGTCAAAGATTCAAAGACAACTAAGGGAGCGGGTGTCTTGTTTGTTTATGTGCAATTCGTCGATCGCAATATAAATAGGCTTTAAACGACGCATAAGAGTCATGAATCGGTAGTCTAGAAGTCCGGCTAATGAGATAGCCCCGACCTAAAGCAGCTTGCACGTCAATTTATAGGGATTAATACGGGCGAGAACAATGAAGTATCCTTCGTCTGTAGTCCAAGAAAGTAAGCAACATCAACCCAGAAGAAATTTTTTTTAATTATTATTTATATATTTGTCGATCTTGCTTTTGGTTCACGAGACTGACAGGACCGTCTGGTAGTCCTCAAAGGGCAGCGAAGAAGGAGACAGAGTCACGCGGTCAAACGGTCAACTTTTCAAACCGCCCTTTTACGCAACGCATCTCTCTCTCCGTCCGGCAATTCCCAAAGGCCCCTTCCCGTTCGACGCCGTGCTCGAGGCAGGTGCCGCCCCGTCTCGGCTTCTTGACGCAACCGCAACCGGAAATCAACGGTCCAAACGCGAATCAGCCTGATTCGACGGTCGGGATCAAGTTTTTCCCATCAGATGTTGGGGACGATTCCGTCTGGCTGTCCTATCGCCAGATCGATACCAGCCGTGACGGGAGAACCCACGAGCTACGCTACAAAGAAGAAAGGGGAAAAAACGACCCGCGATCACATGCATCGTGTCCTATTTTCTTGTCGGAGAAGGAACCCTTTTTCTCATCAAATGTCGGTATCGAACAAGAGACAACTCACGTTTCACTTGACCAAACAACATGTGTAATACGGTCCCAAATTGTCATGCGCAACTTGTAGTTTATCGTTTGCGAAAATAACACGAACTCTGTGTGCGCGAAATTCTTTTCTTGTAATCGTCGCATGGCGAAGGAATTTCTCGGGGGCGAACCCGGAAAAAAAAAATGACATCAATCTCGGATCTTGAATGGAATAACCTACGAATTTACAAGCCTATCTTCCTGTGTGTAATGGAAATTTTTTCGTTCATGTTCCCACGAAGAATAGAGCAAAGCTTAGCTTGCACTCTCGAGAAGTTTCCACACGTTTAACCGGTGGAAATGGGAATCGATCTGCGTCATCGCTTCCAAGCGTACACGAGCAGCGAGAACCCGACGAACGGGCCGCTCAGCTCGTTCTCCTCCGCGTTCGCCCACTCCATGACCGATGAGCTCCCGCCGGAGGACGCCGACGACGATATTGGACGAGGAGGAGAAGCTCCTCGCGCTCCGCAGCCTGCTCTTCCTCATCTTCCTCAGCTCGATCTCGTTCATGCCGAAGCTGCACGAAGGTTGCGACCACAGCAAGAGGTCGCTCACCGCATTGACGCGGTCCTTGCCGCCGCCGCCGCCTCCTTCCCTCTCTTCGTTATTGGTGAATGGCTTCTCGAACCTGAACATGAACACCGCATGGGAATCGGTCGCGTCCTCGAACAGCCAGTTGTACACGTCCCACGAGACTTGGAAATTGACCCCGTCGACGTCGACCCTCTCGTTCCCTCTGAACTTCCACTTCAGCCTCTTCACCTGCAGGACCCTCCTCTTGTCCACGCTGATGCACAGCTTCCCCTCGCCGTGCACGTTGCAGTCGATCGAGATAGCCCGGCTCTTGCCGCCGAACCTCGCGCTCGTCGCGTACATCCGGTGGCCGAACACGTGCTCTCTCCTCAAGAACAGGACCTGGCCTCTCTCCGGGGGCTGCCGGGCCTTGGTCTTGCTGTAAGCCGACTTCGCCGCGTCGCCCACGAGGAGGGCCATTTCGCCGCCGACCACCACTGCGATGTAGAACCCGGATTCGGGCTCTGGCCCGGACCCGAAGTTGGCCCTCCCGAGGTCCCAAAAGATCCGTACGCTCGTGCTCGGGCCGGTCTTGTCGGCATCGAGCTTCTTGAGCCGCGCTTCTTCCAAAACACAAAGGGCTTGATATGGAGCTGAAAGGAGAATGTCGAGGACGAAGGGGAGAGAGGCGACGAGTTGTAGTCCAAGAAGCCGGAGCCGTGGTGGGAATGGAGGCTGAGGTGGAGGGAGCGGCCGAAGAGGGTCTTGGACCAGGTCAGGGAGAAGAGGCCGAGGTGGGTGTGGTAGAGGCAGGTGGTGAGGTTTCGCGTTGTCGTTCCCCGGCGGCGGAGGAAGCGGCAGCGGGAGGGGCGGCGCCGCCTCGGTCTGAGGCCGTCGGCGGAGGGAGGGCGGAAGCAGGTAGGGAAGGGTGAGGAGTGGGTGGACATAGCTTGTCGCTATGTGGTTTTCGTTTGGTGTTTCGGGTTCTTGTGTTATTCCCAAGTGTTTCGATGGAGATTATACATATATATAAGGATGAGCTTTGACAGAGGGGGGAGAGATTAAAGAAGGTTTTGTGATTCCAGAATGTGGGGGGCATAAAGAGAATAAAAAAAATATAAAATGGACTTTTCAAGAAGGAAAAAGGGAAATTGTTGGAGAAAAATCGGAAGAGACTTTTCCAAGACACGCTTACAAAGGACGAGAGCGCAGATTTTTTTAACGAGGTGCGTGGTCCGTCCGTTTGATCTTCTTTTGTTGTGCTTTTCTTATGTCTTTTTTTTTTTTTTGGCTGCATATGACACTTTCTTCAATTTCTCTAGAGAGTCAGCACTATGGTAAGTTACCATGAAGATGTATACGAAAATGCGTGGTAACGACTCAAAAGTGGTACGGCAACAGACTGTAGGCGATATAGACGCCGACTATTTTACGTGACACGACTAGTTCTGACGTGGGCAGTTTTCAATTATCCCATTATTTTTTTTCTTTTGTTTTTGCTTTTCCTTTAAAGTGGCCGGCAAGGTCGCCGGACCCTCGTCCAAATCTGGGCAAAGGCCTCGATGATTTGGGCGAGGCCAGCCTTGCCAATCACGAAACGCAATCTTGCTTGATCCAGTTGAAGGTGATATAACAATGAATAATTAAAAAAATTTTTAAAAAATATATTAGAATATCAATGAAAATTATCCACGGCAGCGCCGGTCGTACTTCGTAAAACATTCGGCATCTACGTAAGCGATTTTCGGTTAAAATTGATTGGATAGACTCAATTGGCAAATTTCCTCAATTAAACACTTCGTAAACGAAAAAAAAAAAGTTCTTGATGGAAACCCAACAAGCCTGAAGGCCCCAAGAAGGGCCACTTGGGGGAACTAGCCAGGCGAGTTGGACATTTACGTGGTTTTTGGCTGGACTCCATATGCATATCGTTCGTGGTTTCTATCCGTAAACAAGGACGCGTTGGCCTGTAAAGTTTGGAGTTTTCTGCACCATTCCGTGCTTTTGACTGGTTTGACGTGCTGGTTTTGTGTTGTTTTCAACCTTTCCGGAGGAATATACAGTTTGTGGAGACGGGGGAGAAACTTTTTTTTTTTGGCAAGACATTGGTGACTTTTCCCACCTTCTACACACGGAAAGCGTTGCTGTATTCGTTCCCGGAGTAGTCTCTCCTTAGGTATACAGTAATAACATAACATGTACGTTATAATTATATAGAATATGTCGTATTCGTTCCATGGAGAAAAACTAGTTGCGTAATGAGCGAAGAATCGTCGATCTTCACATGATTCCAGGACGGTTTTTCTTGCTTGTGCTCGCAAAGCACGGTGGCTTACCGTCGAAATACGATTAACTTAGTCTCATCGTGTCTAATTCCATAGAGAATGAGCGTTACCATTGCGGAGACATATCGAACGTGAAATAATTCCTAAGACAAAATTACGTCCTCCCTACTCTTTGTGAATACACGCGACTCATAATACTGGGTAACCCTAGACCAAAATTAAAAAAAATAGTAATAATATTGGGTACGTGGGTAGGTAACACAATCTATGTTTACTAGGAATCATGGGAAGCCGACCGATTATCTCAATATATAGAACATATAAGATTCAGGTTATAAGTGGATAATCAAAGGTTGCCTGTGGCGAAAATTGGTCTTCATGGGATGTAAACGCTTGAAAATTGGCTTTGAAAGACGCTGTGACATATAAAGAAACTCATTACGGATAAAGTATCTGCGTGGTTCGGCTTTCGCTCCGTACTTCTCAATGTTTCCTTCCAGTTATCCATCTGTATTCCTCCCGCTATTTAATCTTCTATCAATTTGATGCTTCTCTGTAGTCCACAATAAAAACAGGGATGGCTTCATTTGCCATAACAATGGGATAATCACTCAAGCATGGTAACCGGGTGACATATCCACCCTAGGACCGACCTGTCCCTGTCCCCCTTTCTGGGGGTACACCACGGTCAAATTTCATGTCAAACTCTATGGGCATGTGGGATATTAAACACCACGTGGGCAGCCAAAATGGATACTTCATCAAGCAAGTCTTGACCACTTACCTAGAACATTCCATTGAAAAGGACCCTCGTCGCCCTAGTGACTGGCTCATCATTCGCCGCCTCCCATCCAGAGGAACAACAGAACAAAGCAACGGGCAAAAACTGGGTAGTTCCATCCAATTCGGCCGACCATCTCAATCCAGCAAACGATTCTAGACCTCCACCCCTTAAGAACACGAAGCTTTTCTGGTTATGTGTGAGATCTGAATGAGGAGCGTGCACCTTTGGTCATCCGCGAACCGAAAGCAATTCCTCTGGTCCCATTTCCTTAAATTCTCAACAAGCTCCAAGGGGGACGACCCTAGAGTCCGGAACCCTAGCCATTCCTTTTTTTAGTCTTTTGTCGTTTTTTTATACGCCAACTAAATCGTTATGGATGTAAAGAAAAATGCGACAACTTGGTACCTTTCCTACCGCGTTTAATTATTCGATGCTTAAGAGGAAAATTGTCACGGTTGTACTTATATTAAGTCCTGCACATGTTGCGCCTTTTATCAATTGTCCTTAAACGTTTTTAATTTTGTCCAATTGACATCCGAAATATTTCTATTTAGCCCAAGTGAGTCTATTCCGGCAATTTTTTAAGGAAAAAAAAGAAAAGAAAGAAAGAAAAAAAAAAAATTTAATAAAAAATATTCACACAATATCACCTAAAAATTTTCCAATAGCCGGCATAAGATAATCGGCATCCACTTTTCCAGCGGATATTTCGATTAAAATTTTTTTTGCTGTGCCTCAATTGAAAAAACACTGTGAGAAAAATTTAGGATCTTAAATGGAAAATTAAAAAATATTTAGAAATGAATCGGCAAAAGTGAAATATCGTGAAGGACTTTTCTGACTAATTATTTTCCGAAAAAAAAAAAAAAGGACGGGTTTTTAGTACACTTACCCCAATTCTTCCCCGTGAATAAATAAGACATATTTGTGTCTATAAACAATGGGACGTGAAAAGTACTCTGAGAAAATAAAACGGTTTCCTTTTATGTTCTGGGAACTGTCATTTTCGGAATTGGGCTGTGGTGTTTCTATACGTATCGCAAGCTTCGGGACAGAAGGCAAGGATACGTAAATGAACAATGTTTTTGATACGACCGTAAATAAGTGGGTTCTGCTGTGACCGACATACTGAGTCTCCATTTATGAACCGCCAACCACTGTCGGTCCGGTGTCTACGGACAAGAGTCGATTGTTCGATCGGCCAACTACATCCACACGTCGTTGCTGAAACGACGAGACTTGAACTTCCATGCGTTCAAAAACTTAAAAAAGTGTCTTCTGGCGAAAAAAATACAGGGAGCAATGACTTGTTTGCACGTCCGGCTAAGATAGACTTAAAAAGAGCATTTTTTTTTCCCTGTATTGCAAAAGAGATTTAGTACACATTTCAAAGCGGGAATCCAAATCACAAGGAAACTACAGCTCACACAAAAAGCGAGAAGAGATAATCATACACAAAATTTACTCTGTACATCCTTAAAATAGGGTATTACGTCTAACGCGGAGGACTTTCACTATAATTAACACATCTTACCTTTCATTACACTATCAATTACAAATAAAACAAAGAGTCCATGTATAGCTGGTATGTTGAGTTTTGATGTCAAATCAGTGATAACGATTATATTTTGTTAACCATCCCGCTTTTTTATTTTCGGCATTTTCTAGCAAGGGGGTTTAAAAAAGGGTCCATTGTATATAAATACAGTTGAAATATGCTGCTATCCTTGTGTCACATTCGCCCCCTGTGTCTTTGTGATTCTGCTTTCTTCTCGTTTCTAGATTTTGTCCGTATCTCTTGGAATGGTTATGCTTCTTATGTACTCAGTGTTGAAGATAGTGAAGCAACTCTCTCTCTCCCCATGATCTTTGTTTGCCTCTCTTGTTTGGGTTTTTCACATAATCATCATGTCCTCCGTGCGTGTTTGATTGCTTTCATCTTTGCTATTTGTGCTGAAGCCATCTGCACATACTTTGGCGTTTTGCAATACATACTAATTGCAAATCCTATTGAGCCCCATCCCCTTCCACAAAGCACAAACTATTAATGAAAAATTATGGCTTAAATAATTAAACAGCCCTGTAATTGATCTAGGGGGCGATTTGTCCCTTGCACGGACCCCCTTACGTTGAAATGATTTCTCCCCAAAACCCTCAACTAGCTAGTACAGAGTGGGACTTCCAACCGTGTTCGTTTTTCTGTCAATTGGATAACGTATGAACCACAACCCAATAGATTGTACATGATAACTTCTTGTTTAGCATACTACTGAGTGACAAGATGAATCGCCCCACGAACCGGGCATATCCTCAAACTCCACTCTCCGAATTCACCATCCTGCACTCGCCAAGCATCCCCCCCATGGCGGTGCACACCGTCGCACCGAGCACTACTTTTCCCAAAGAATGCTAGTTATTGTAGGTCGACGAACAAGAGGGAATCGAATTCCCCCCATTCCATGAAATACAGACGGAGTATGCCTATGAAGACTTTCATTCTTCACCTTAATTTGTTTTTCTGCCCTCCTATACTTGTGTTAGGGACCTTTTGGTTTGAACGACAACGACATCTCCAGCATGTTTAGTAATTCTCGTTCGGCGCCTGCTGATGCGGACGATGAATCTTCACCATGAGGCATTACGCTCCCTTTTCTTTACGTAATCTCCTTTTATAGTTTTCGTTCTAATGAATGCAATTCCTTACCGAAACAAAAGTTTAAAAAAAACAAAAAGAACAACGTCTTCCACCGTCTTTGAACATTGTAATCTTCGAAGCCTCACTCGGTACTCAAACATTGGTTCCGAAAAAGCACGCTGTCGACACATCACCCCCCATTGAAATCTCGAAAGCTTATGCAGGTCTATACCACATGCAAAAGTCTACAATTCCCTCAAACAGTTTTTATGTTCGGATTGCCACCTTGAGGGTGTGAGATTGGATGGGCTCAACGCCGCATATCCTTTATACTGGTGTTTCCATTATCTTTTTTGGGTCTAATTACACCTTCTTCCGGTTCCGCATTTTTTTTTATTGGTGTGAGTCCACCTATGGTTACACTAAATTTAGATGACGGCCCTAGCTCAAACTAAATCATGCCATGTACCTATAGTTACCACGTTGTCACGGATCCAGCCCTCATCCCAAAATTGATTCGCACGGATATCGTTTTTTCAATTCAACCTCCGCTCTGTGTTTCCCGCTGCAACAAATCCTGTGGATACTTAGTAAAACATTCCGGCGGGAAAGTGCCCAGCTTCTTATCCTCTATCCAAAAAACTCTTTATTTTACCAAATGCCCAAATGATTTGGCTATCTGTCGGTAAGTTCGCACACGAGTCCCACCATGTGCAGTGATACACCCCTAACAAAACTTCAGCTTTCGACAAATATAGGATCTTCGCCAGGCCCTGGTGGACCTCTCCCTCTCACTTCTCTTGCCTGCAAAATATCACCAAATTAAACATCACCAATCTTTTCATTTTGTATAACCAAACAAATTAATCGGTATTAATCTGCTAATACCTAAGTGACCATTATAGATCATTCGACATTCTGCCCCCGTTCGGTTCGTGGCGGGTTGGCCCCCATTTCGTGAATGGTGTGTGCGAGGATCTTGATTTGTAAGCTTGAGCACAGCTTCAAAACTTAACGCTGTAGGCGCCCCCCAAGTGTCGTTCTGAACTTATCGTGGCCCTCCCTATGGCCCCTATACCACTACCACACCCCTTGACACCTTTGATCCAATATGTAAGGAAAAAAATAAAAATGAGAACCGTAGGAATCCACCACCCCGCCATACTTCCACCCGAGCTTTTCTCTTCTCTTTAAAAAACTCAGTTCCTGGCTGCTACACACTAGTTGCGCCGTGCATGTCACGACTTCGATACGGATACTATTGTACCTTATGCTGCACCTATATTTAAATTAATTCGCATGGAGACTGGCCCCCTTCAGCAGGTACATACTGAAATTTAACTTTCATCAATCTTAGAAAATCACCAGACCACTTAGACGCTATAGTTTCAACCACATTCACAAAATATTATGTACGCATAAGCTGGACGTACTTTTAGACAAATCCCAATCTTATCAGTGTTGTGTACACATGTAATTTGCCTCCCCGTCCTGGCAACAAGGCCCGTCTAGAGGCCTTGCTCAGCTCCTAGACAACGTACTACAGTATGATAAGAGGCAGTGGGCGGAAATGAATTGAAATTTCCTATCGATTACCATTTGCCCGTATATGCGCTTTCATGGACCTTATTGAATCAAGACCTCCTCACCCCCTGCACTACTCCCTTTGACCCCCGCTCCATTCTCCCCCCCCCTTTCATGGCGCGAATGGATGTATGCATTTATCGCGAACCTTCCCCCCGGCGGTCAATCTTCCTATATT
>JAGVVM010013779.1:0-10273 GCA_019149425.1 Psidium friedrichsthalianum
AAGGAGAGAGTGAGAGAGAGGGAGCAGAAAAAGGAACGGGGACGTTGGGAGTGCGTGAAGGTGAGGGGTTTTAGCTCGAAAATTGTGGGGGGAATAAAAAGAAAAACATGGGTCACAACAAAGTTTAAAGTTTAATGTCCTTGCACATAATTTGGGATAAAAATGGAATTAGCAATGTCCCCCCTGCCGATAGGGTGAAAAATTCGGAATGACACTCCAATCTAAATTTAAAAACTTTCGCATCACCAAAAAAATTGATCCTTTTTTCCCACAAAAATATGAAAATTTTATTAAAATTTTGGATTCTGAAATTTTCGAGACTGTCACAACAACTCCTCACCTAAGAAATTCATCCTCGAAAATTAGGGGGACCAACTACTTACAAACTCTTCAAAAAGAAAAGATGCAACAGCCCTTCATAACTTCCGCGCTTTCCCCAAAGTTGCTCCTTGCCGTGATGTTATTAAAAAAACTACTTGACCAACGAAAAATCGTTCTACGTCAAAGTACTTGCTTCCTTCTAATCTATGATTCTCATAGGGCGTTTCCACATACGATGCTCACTCGTCCAATTCATTCTTTGAAGATCAAGCACATAAGCTGAGTAGGCTCAATACTTCCTCTAGCATCGATACATGGAAGACATTGGCCACTTGCACAAGTCTTGCGCAACGCCAAGGCAATACACTACGGTGCGATTCGCTCGAGAATTCCAAAAGGTCCTACATATCTCAAGCTCAATTTTTTCTTTTTGCCAAAATAGGATGTTCCTTTAAGAATACATGATTACCCACTTGAAACTCCAGGGGTCTACGTCTCCTGTTGACATAAGTTTTTTTATGGCTTTGCACTGTTTTTGAGTCTACCTCTAATGACCTGGAAAGCTTCCACCGACTACTGTACCAACTCAGGACTAGTAATCCTTTTTTTGCCCACTTCATCTGTGACATCCTGAAATTCGATCCACTTTCAGAATTTGTAATAGATTTGATATATTTCATTGATGCACTATAGTTAAATTTCACTTGGAACTGATCACTTCGAGATGACTAACCAAAGGGGAATGATTAGCTAGGAATTTAAGTAAGTGGACCTAATTACAGGTCGATATGCATAACTCCTAAAAGTCCTCCGTTAGTCTGAGTATTTACCAGAGTTGCTATTATATGAATGTGGCCACAAATCGAATTCCAAGCTTGGATAATCGACTTTTCATGAATATCGCAATTGAAATTTGGATGTCTTATTAAATGGCTCAACAATTGGTAGTTTGGCATCTTAATGCCAAGAAAAAGTAGCTGAAAAGTTGAAAATGGTTGATTCGCCCTCAATTTGCTTTAGATTCCCTAGATAGTTAGTGGTAAAAATTTTAGTGAGATTAGAATTTTAATACGGAGTGGCTTAGTGTCTGATCTCGTTCGTGCTTGAGCCCCGATCAGTCTAGTTGAGCCCGATCAGTCTTGAAATGGCATGAATCTCAAGAAATATCCCATTAGATGTCAAATCAATCGCGCCGATCAAATCAAATGTTAAATCAACCAAATCGATCAATTGACATCAAATAGTCAAATCGGTCAGCTTTATGTCGTGTCGATGAATAGTGAAATTGACCAATAATTGAGCCAAAGATAGTAGCATATTCACTCCCCTCATTTCGCTCTTCCCCTTCATTTCATGGTTCTCTCTCTCCCATCCCAAGCTCACTCTTTCTATCGGATTTCTGCGCGTGTCTAGGAAGAAATAGCTCGTTTGAGTCATTCAGAGGGAAATCGAGCTCAATTTTCTCTTGTGCAACCATAAAGATCTGTTGGGTTTCCAATGGTCCTGGGCGCTCGTCACATACATAATACATATCATATGTGCCGTGGAAGAAAATAAATTCAAACGGCGCCCCGAATCGTCTTAGAAATTCTCGGTATACTTTAATCGAAAATCGACCTTTCTAAAGCTAGTTTAGAAACGTACCTGGATAACAGATGTTGGATGCGGCTCTGCTTCTTTGTCCTCAAGCCCAAGAGGTATCGGGCCTCTAGTTCAGACACACCCCGCACCCGTGCGACCTTGAAGGCAGAGCTTTAGAGAAACGGCTCTCGGATTATGCTAGTAATCCTCATGGTGTCTCAATCCAAACACTTCGTTTTCAACAATGGAAGCACAAACTTTGTGTATCCGAATTGTTTCAATTTTCAAGTTCACTTTCTCATGAAATTTGGTACGTGTATGTGTGACTCCCACACGTTTCTAACCTTTTAATTTACACAGCCCCTTACGTGGCGGCCCATTGGGAGGTCGCCACGTGTCCTTCCAGCTAGCCCACATGGCCAGCTGGACACTGGTCAAATGCAGTCAAACTACCTTTAACCAGCCATGTGGGCCTCGCCCATTGGGCGGTGGTCAAAGGTGGTTATTTAGCCGCCTCTGACTAGCCCATCGGCCAGATTTGGGTGCCCATTTGGACAGCCCAAAGGGCATCATTTTAAGCGGCGATTCTCATCCACGGGCTCTAGACATTTTAAATTTCAAGTCTCTCGAGTTTCGTGATCAAATCACGTCGTTTGACGTGCCAAACATCTCCGTCAAACGGATAGAAAATTCTATCCTACTTTTGACAATTTCTAGAGGATAACCTTTCTTATCCTTTCTTTTGGATAGCTATTCTTATCCAACGATGATGCAGGCATGATGTAACCATTACATCATCGATGGACATCATCCTGATGTCATTCCTGTGTCATCTATTTCGTCATTTAGTGAGCATTAAAAAAGGAAACGAATCTAATCCGTTTCAACTCCTTTTGACCATCCAAAGAGTCCTATCGCATTCTCGCGATCCCGTCTTCGTTATGGACATCGTCAGATGTCGGTTAAGGCGTGTGACATCCCAGGTTCACCCTTGAACTGGCAGTGAGATTCCTTAAGGAATTGATCATCCCAATTCAATCCTTAGATCCCACAAACTGTGAGTGATGTCTAGCAACATATCACGGTTACCTAGTCAGAATGAAGTACGAGGACAAATGAACCTGTTGGCCTTGGTTCGGTGTTATTTAGTCATTCTGTCTTTGTCACGACCTAAAAATCGGCAAATTTTTAGGTTAATGGATTACTAGATTAATTAAATGAATTAACTAACCTAGTTCGAACTCTCCCAAGCTCTACCAAATCGCGACTTCGGTTCAATATTTAACATGCGAAGATTTTCAATAAGAGTCGCCATTAATAATTTTTTGGTAGGTCGATTAGAAACCTAAGCAAATTAGTGGGAGAACTAAATTACTTCTACGAACCAGAGATTCAAAGTCCGGGGACTTGATTACGCTAGATTACTCTAACGCCCTTTCGGTACCATTTTATTTCATGAAAAGTCATTTAAGAAGGCAACATTAATCAGTTTTTAACTTAAGTCACTAAACAAAGGTTATCATGCGGGTGCACAATCAATTAATTGAACATCCAGAAGTCAAGATAATCAAGGGAGCATGCGCCAGACAATCTTCTCTCTTTTTGGTTTTCACTTTTTAACAAGAAATAAACTGAATGCAATGCATGAGATTATTTTAAATGCAATGACTTAATTAAATGCAAGACTACCTTAAGCATGCATATGAGGTTAAATTAAACTACATGACTATCCTAATGACATGCAATTTAACCAATTTAATTAATTAGCATGATTAATCTATATGACATGCAGTTAAATTAAACTAAGGTACAAGGTCATGCTATGGTTAATTAAATCGACTACATTATATCCGAATTAATTAAAATACTTAGACGTGGAATTCTATATGTGATGCAAACCTATCATTGAATTTTAAAAATGACAAGATAAAGATGACATGTAATGCATGATGAAATTTTTTTTTTATGATTTTCGGATTTAAGGAAGAACAAAAATAAAACACCTCAAGAAAATGGTTATTTTGAACTGGATTATACATGAAGTCTATCCCAATCTATTCTATCTAGAATAGATTATTTTAAACATGCAAACTTACATAAACATGTGAATTCTATTTTAAAATGCAATGTTTATCTAAAAGGAAAATTATTTAGAAAATCCTATCCTGAGAATTGAATATGCTGTCTACTTAGCGTGACATGCAAATCTATTTTAAAAGGAAATTTATCAGCATGTAGAATATTTTAGAATTTTGAAGCATGCGGATAAAAATATGCAATATAACGATCCAATCTTCAATTTATGCAAAATAAGCAGCCAAATAATGAAAGCATTCAAAATAGGAAAAATACCCCAAATTGCTTTCGAAATTGATTCGCGTCGAAAAAACTTGACAGCCAAGCTCGCACCTCTCGGATCGATTTGACTTGTGATTGATAGCCCACCGCCTGGCGAGACTAAATGCGCCGCCCAGCGAGCCCCCTGGGTAGCCGCTCACCGTCGCCTGGTGCAGACGCTGCAGCATCTGGAACCGCCGCTTCGTGCTTGACCCGGTTTCACCCAATAGTAATCCTTTTCCAAAGCCAGGAGTTGGGGAAGGCAGCGCTCAGATTTTTCCGTGCCTATGATCACAGGCCTTCTCTCCAACCAATATCGTGACTTCAGCCACCTCCTTGCCAGCCTAACGCGCTCTCTATTGGATTCGCCGCCACGTGGAACGGCACACTGCTCCGAGGAATGTATCTAAGAGTTGCGAGCATGTTGGAGAATATCAGGGTCGGGTCCATTTTCATGACAATTACTAAGTCGTCGAATAAAAGAATAGCTCAATATCCCAACTTAGCCCACAAAGACGTAGTACTCTGTCGATTTGCTCGTTTCAAGGAACCCTCCCTAGATTCAGACCCCAAGCTCGAAGTTGCAGCCTTAGAGCTTTCACTCGCCTTGGAAGAAGTTTTCTTTGAAATTGAAGGTGAAGGTTGTTCCTTTGCAGTAAACTTCAAGCTCTCCTTGTGATGATCTTTTGGTTTCTAAAAGGGGCTCGCCCTTTGCTTCCGTGCCGTACCGCGAACGTCTAGAACTTCTCAAACCATAGGCTTCATCAGCCGCAGACTGAGGCCTTGTTGAAGTTTCAATTGGATAAGAACTCCTTAGAGAAGATCTTGAATGTGTGCTGCGCTCTTTGGATTCATCAGAGACAAAAGCAGATTTCAAGTTGGTATTTTTGTGAGTACTTGGAGCACCAGCCTTTGTCCTTCGAGAAAAACCAGCACCTACGCGTTCTCCACTGGTTGTGGACGAACTAATGGAGTCTGATCTTTTATTCGCTTCAGACTCCTCCCCTCTTGCTCCGAGTTTTGTTGTCTGATAGTAGCAGCATTTTTCAGCAGTCGCAACTTCATCTTCAGGTGATCAGAAGCTGAAACTTTGATCTCATCCTCAGGTAAGTCATTGACGGCTGACCCGCCTCGTTTCTTGGACAATCTATTCCCATCCCACACGGATGGAGAGCTGGGGCAGTTGAGGTGCAGCAAGTCCATTGGAGCTCTAGGCGGAGGAGGAAGAAGAGGGATGAAGACCACGAACTCCCAAGAAGCCGAGAGAGAGCGAGAGGTAGTTACATGAATCCAAGTGTTGGTTGCTCTGTGGTTGAAAATCTGGAAAAAAATGCCCCTTGAATTCTCCCCAAAAATCTCTCCTATCAACCCCGTCTCATCCTCTCGTGCCCCATAAAAAAAAAACCCCCCCTGGTTCATGCTTTTGAGACTATTATATTGAAGTCCACCAGAGTTGCTCTTCCACTTCCTTTTGTTTGTTGATACCCCCACTTCTCAGAACGTCCCCATCTGCACTAGAAAAAGGTTTGAGCCAAGTAGAGCCGCCCCCTTGCTTTCGTGTCATCATCCCTCCACTATCTCCAATTTTTTCTCTTGCCGACAATGGCCGTCTATATCTATGAATGGCCTCCCATCACTATCTTTTTTTTTTCTTTTTCTGCAAGTGGAGTCCATGATGGCTTTCTTCTCTTCTTTTATGACAATTGGCCCGCGGATGATGACGCAAGAAACTCCCTTTGTGACCAGAAACCCCTGTGTGTATCCTCTTATGTCAAACTTGGGTCCCTAGACTGAGGTTGAGGAATGGTGAAGCTTGCTGGAATTTGCAAGGGTTTCGGTTACTGTGCATTATGCGCCATATGTCCCATATGAAGTAGTCTCCTTTGAGTGTACCTCACGAGACTTTCTTGACGGAGATCCTCACCCTGCAGTGTATTGATTTGTCGGCCTCAAGCCTAGAGCTCTCTTGTGTTATTAAATTCTCAATTTTTATTGAGCGAGCAGTCATCATGTGTAAATTATAAGCTTATATCTCCGCCGCCAATGAATGCAAGATGCGAATGCATGAGGAAAATATTTTTAGTGAGAAATAATCTCAATTTTTTTGTGCAATGTAGATCAAAAATCAAAATTTAGGTGTCAAACAATCGTACCATGTCCCGATAGAATGAGGGCCATGGATATTCGAGTCAAACCCATAGATTTCGATCATATGCACAAATCATCTAACATGCATTCGGACGAGACTCCTCTCAACTTCTGCCTTGGCAAGGACTTTCTAATGCACCGTCACGCATAGATCGTATAGGACATCAACCTCATCTAATGAGGAGACAAGATCAACTGTTGCCCACGCTTGTGACTTCGTATATGTAGAGACTGTGACCCATCATGCATAGAGGCATATCAAATGATCGGCCAATATACGGTGTGTGAACCACAGCCATCCAATGTACAAGCCATTCATCGTGGCTCAAGTCTGAGAACCATTAACACACCAAGGCCAAGAGCGTTCGAGACATTGACCAAGCACAAAGCCTCCATGCAATTCAATCGCTCTTTTGTCACGTTCAGTTAATTTGGATCGAACTCGTTTCGATATGAACAACTATGTTCCAACTTAGACGTCTAACGTCCGAATGACTTGCGACTCGTCATCCCTATTGGGCATCTAATGCCGCATAGTGAGAGGCTCGCGAACAACATTGGTCTCAAGCCAGCTCGTAGATGCCCCAATCCACGATCCTTTCGACCATGAACCATTTGAAGATCAGAGATCAACTGATGACCTGTCACACATATTCTTGACGCCTCAAGAATGGGGTATCAAGGTCCATATGATCGTATGGACTTTATTCATCTAAATTAAAGGGACAAGATGAATAAACAAGTGTCCTGCCATTAATTAAATATCGATAGTACAATGTCTATGCCATACATGTGACCATCACATGGTTGTTTTAGGGCCTAAACTCCTAACAAACTTCCACTTGCACTAAGCCAACCATGCCGATATCTTAACCCAGTCTACTAATTTGTTTCTCATATACAAATCCTGGTAATGCCTTCATTGAATGATCCGCTATATTTTATGTGGAAGGATTTCTTCACGGCGATGTCACCTCTCCCAATGATTTCTCGAATGAGATGGAAGCGCCTTTCGATATGCTTGGCTTCTGGTGAGACCTTGGTTGCTTTGCTCAGCGATCACTTCCACTGTTATCGCAAAACAATGGGATCGACTCCTCGATAGCAGGAACTATCCAAGTTTTGCGATTGAACTTCTTTATCCACAGGCGGCTTCCTTTGCAGCTTCTGAGCTGCCACATACTCTGCATCCAGTAGTGGAGTCAGCAGTTATACTTTGCTTGGAACTTCTTCCAGCTTACTGCTCCACCATTCATTATGAATACAAACCCAAACGTTGACTTAAATCATCACAATCTAACTGAAAGTCAGAGTCCGTATATAGGCCCTCAACTCTAAAGTCTGCTTCTCCATATATCAAGAACAAATCCTTAGTCCCTCTCAAGTAACTTAAGGATTGTTCTTGATGCGATCCAGTGTTCTTCACCTAGATCCGACTGATATCTGCTTGTAATGCTCACAACATAAGCAAATATCAGGTCTCGTACATAGCATAGCATACATTTAGCTGCCAATGGCCAAAAGCATATGGTATCTTTGCATATTTCTGTCTCTCTTCAGGGGTCTTGGGACATGCCCCTTAGAAAGATGTATTCTATATCTAAAGGGTACAACCCTCTTTTGGAATACTCATGTTGAACCTTTTTCAACACTTTATCTATGTACGTAGATTGTGAGAGGCCAAGCATCTGTCCTGGATCTATCTCTATAGACCCTGAGGCCCAAAATATAAGTGGCCTCTCCTAAGTCTTTCATGGAGAATTCTACGACAAGACAGCTTAATGGATGACAGCATAGGTATATCATTACAATTAACAATAAGTCATCCACATACAAGACCACAGGACATCAATAGCGCTACCCACTGAGCTTCTTGTAGCACACATGGCTCATTCGAATTCCTTTAATGAAGCCAAACGATTTGATCACATTCATCGATCGGATAGTTTCCAGCTCCATCAAGTTAGTTTAGTCCATAAATAGACCTCTTAAGCTTGTACAGCTTATGCTAGTTTGCTTTGGACTCGAACAAGCGGATTGTTCCATGATAGATATCTTTCTTCAAGAAATCTATTAAAGGAACGCCATTTTCTACGTCACATAATTGGAATTCTCCTGTCCAAGTGTGTGCTAATAGGCTACAATAAAATCCTAATGCAACTTTACAGCGGTGGCGACTGGACTAAAGAAGGTTTCATCATAATCAATACCTTCTCTTTCACGATAACCTTTCGCCACTACGCTCACACCTTTGATATGTTCTAACTTGACTTCTGCATTGATCTTTCTCTTAAAGATCCATTTGCAGCCTATAGGTAAGATACATTTAGGCGGGTCAACTTAATGTCCACAACATCGTATGGAATACATCGAGTTCCATTTCAGATTTCATGGCCTCAAGCCATCTATCAAAATCCTTATCTACATAGCCTCATATATGAACTCGGGATCGTTTGGTTGATCTCCGTCATTTACATAAAAACGTGGCTGCATTTGATTCCAACCCTGTCTACCTAGTAATCGTCAGGAGGATGAGACAACTCACTCAAACTCCTTCTCAGAGGCAGTGCGTCGAAGCTGCCCACTGAATAAGAGCTTAGAGGTCTGAACCTTGTGGAGTCGTTCACTTATTCTATTCCTTCTGATAGGCCTATCCCGTAAGTGCCTCCGTCCTTTTCTTGATGAACTGTTTCTCCAAAAAGTTGCATGTCTGCTAACCCAACTCTTTGGTCGATAAACATAGAAGTAATACCCAAGACTATCTCTCCGACGAATAATCCTATAAAATGACGCCTATTCAAACCTTGCTCACATGTACTGATTTCAGCTTTTTCACAAAAAGCTAGGACATCCCCAATCCTAAGATAATTAAACTTGATTGCCTACCATGCCAACATTTGATATGGTAGTGGTAGGGACAGACTTGGACGACAACTCTATCAGTATTAATCGACGCCCAGCAAAAAAAAAGTTTTTCTCTAAGGCAATGCCTAGAGATAGATAAGGCAGGTCGGGTGTAACTCATCCTGGATCGCACCATATCCACTAGGGTACGATTCCTTCTTTCTGATACACCATTGTGTTCAGGAAGTCCATGGGGTGTCCATTGTGACAATATGTCCCATTTTTCTTTGAGAAATCTACAGAAATCAGTACTAAGGTTATTCTCCTTCTTCTACGATCTTGATCAGCAGGCCTTAATAAACTTTTCCCTATTTTTGTTTCTCAACTTCAAATTTACTGAATTCCTATGAACTTTTTCTAATGATTCAGACTATGTACTTCATCAGTACAAATACCCATAAACCTTGAAAATCGATCATTAGTAAAGGTAATGAACGTACGAGAACCCGTCTCTGTCACATTTCATTCATAGGTCCACATCATCTATATACACTCTATATGTATCAATCCCCATATATCAGTAGGGCTCTCTCTCCTTGACCTAAGATGCAAGGGTGATTTAGGTCTTTTCTCCTTGAAGACAAGGCTTATATGGTAAGTATGGTCCAAAACCATATGGATGTGATAAAATCCATCATTGCTCACACTTTGTTAATCCTGCCCATCAATCCAATATGCCTATCAGAGGTACCATAGGTACTATGGGATTGGACCATTGCTTGTGACTTTTCTCAATGAGGCATTTATATCATTGTGCTTATTTGAATTGGTAATAATGCATTACCAACATGGTCAATAGATGAAAAAGACCATATGGTCAACTGAGGCTGAAACCAACGAACCTTTCTATATCATGAAAGATGAAACACATATCGTCGATAAAGGGGAATTTCAATAATTCCTCTTTATTCAGACAAGATACAATAGTATGTTCCGCTATAGCTCTTCAATAATACAAACAGTTTGATAATACCATTACAGG
>JAGVVM010013782.1:0-16456 GCA_019149425.1 Psidium friedrichsthalianum
CTCTGGTCAGACCCACTGACCCAAACCACTTAGTTTATTCAACTATGACCCAAATTTTTTCACTTTTTTCCAAAATTGACAACCAAATGTGGACTCACGGGGCATCAAATTTATTTGAAACAATGGTCTTTTACCCCAAACTTATTCGGTTTATACGAAAAAAAAAACCACCAATTTTTTGGGTTTGACCCCGAGAACCCATTTTGTGCGAATCCAAAGTCTGGTCCTTTTTTGGGGGGGGGGGGCAAAAAATAGACGCCAATCCCACACATTGGATTCAGAAGGTCAAAAACTAGGGGGTTGACGTCGCCCTATTTCAATATTCAGTCCCTAGAAATTTTTAATTGCAATTTAAGTTTTTTTAGGGACTAATTTGAAAAATCAAAATTGCAATTTTGATCCTTTTAGCGACATTGGGCAAAGTATCTGAGGGCTTTATTGTGGCTGGATTTGAATTTTTAAAAAACATAATATAGGGGATGGCAACTGACTCATAAAATGCAGACCTTTTGAAAATTAAAGAGCTAAAATGGAATTCTAGAATTATTTGAATATTCCTGAAAAATAAAATGTACAAAGAAACTCCTAGAATTCCCAGACTTTATTTTTTCGAATTTATTCATCCCTACATGAATAGAAATTAAATTAAATATATTGACTATTTTGTGGGTAATTTTCGGACTTGAGCATCTAGTTTATATAATTTTTTTGGTTTTTTCTAATATTTCTGAGAAATATTAAAAATGCAAAAAATAAGGAAAGATTATTTTATTTGTTCACGATTGGTTCCCTAAAGCTAGGTCTGAGGATCCCAAAGTTGCATTTTACCAATTTTCTCACTTGTTTTATTGATTTTTTACCTGACATTTTTGAAAATAAAATGACCTAAAAAATGCAAAAATAGAGGAAAATTATTTTTTGGCCTCAAAATTCGGTTCCCCTAAGCTAGGCTGAGGTCCCCAAAGTTATTTTTCACAAATTTTTCATTTTTTTATTAATTTTTTTAATGAATTTTAATGAAAATAAAATGCAAGAAAATATAGAAAATATAAAAAAACTACATTTTTTGTTCAAATTGGTTCCTAAATGGCACTAGATCGCTGAGCTCCCCCAAATTTGATTTTTCAATTTATAACTTTTTATGAGTTTCTAAAAATTTAATGAAAATAAAATTGGCCAAAAATCAAGTGTCAACATCATCTGCCCCTCTTTAGAAGAGTCTCGTGAGAGATCACTCTCAAACAATACTAGATTGACACTTGAGATCATACAAACGCGACTCTACTGGGAAAACAAAAGATCTTGACACTCCGACTCTATTTCTTCTTGAAAGCTAGTCAAATCTCAATATGCTCGCTTTGATGGGAAGAGAGAGGGAGAAAGATGTCAGTATTGAGAGGAGTTACCTGAGACTTACCTAGTTTGCCCCGTGTTGTCGTTGAGCTGCTCAGGTAATTAAAATGGAATGTGAATACCTAAGGATTCGCATCACAGAAAAACACTGGTGTGTGATTGAGACTGCATACCCTTGGCAGTGAGTCCTCGTGTGGCAGATTACTGTAGGTTGAACTTTGTAAATAAAGGTAATATTTCCGGGGAGGCTATCAGCTGCTATCCGTTCCGGAGGGTGAAAGCTCCGAGGCTACACTAACTGACAGCACCCTCACGGAGAGGGAAAAGCGGTCACCGTTCTCTAGCGGCGTAAGTCCCGCAAACGTTCTGGGCTCCGACTGGAACTGTGCTTCGAGACACCTAGAGGTGAGATCCTATTATGGAGGTTTGGGGAAAAATTGAATCTTTTTCCGAGGCTATTCAGGCTGCTATCCATTCCGGAAAGGTGAAAGCCTCCGCGGCTACTAACCACGCATCTCGCGGAAAAGGCGGTCCACCGTAATCTCTAAGCGGCGAGTTTGCGAGCACTCTCGTGCCCCGATTCGAACTGGTGCTTCGAGATACCTTGAAGGTATAACCTATCATGTAGGGGTTTTTGGGGAAAACTAAATCATTTCCCGAGGCATATCGGCTGACTATCCATTCCGAGGGTGTGAAAGCTCCGAGGCTAGACTAACCGTGCACACGTACGCTGAAAAGGTGGTCAACCCGTATCATCTCTCAGCGGCAAAAGTCGCGAGCAACTCTGGGCTCCGACTCGAGCTGGGCTTCGAGATAGCCTTGAAGGTATAACCCTTCAGAGTATACTACGAAGCCCACTCGAGTCGGAGCGCCGAGGTGCTCGCGACTATGCCCGCTGAGATAGTACGGTGACACTTTTCCGCGAGTGTAAGCGATCGTGGTTAGTAGCCTCGGCGCTTTACACCTCCGGATGGATAGCAGCCGATATTCCCTCGGAACAGATTTAGTTTTTCCACCAAAACCCTCCATGATAGGGGTTATACCTTCAAAGTATCTCACGAAGCACACTTCAGAATCGGGGCCGATGTGCTCGAAAATCCCGCTATAAAGATAACGGTGACCGCCTTTTTCGCGAGATTGCGTGTTAGTAAAGTCCTCGGAAGCTTTCACTATCCGGAATGAGATAGCCCGATAGCCTCTGAAAAGTAAAGACATCAATTTTTCCCAAACCCTCCCTAATAGGAGATACACCTCTAGGTGTCTCGAGAGCACAGTTCCAGTCGGAGCCCAGAAACGTTTGTCGACTCGCCGCGTTAGAGAACGGTTGACCTCTTTTCCCGTGAAGCGTGACGTCATTAGTAGCCTCGAGCTTTCACCCTCCGAAACGGATAGCAGCTGATAGGCCTACGGAATTATTTACCTTATTTACAAATGTTCCCGCTAAAACAGGAAATCTGCCACGAGATAGACCTCCATACGGAGGTCTGAGTTCAATCACCAGGTGTTTTTGTGAGCGAAATCCCTTAGGATATTCATTCCATTTTTACTGAGCAGAATCACACAACCCACGGGGCAAACAGGTTAAGTCCCTCGGTAACTCCCTCAACTCTGCCTTCTTTCTCCCTCTCTCCCCATCAAAGCCGCATGATGAGATTTTGACTAAAAGCTTTCAGAAGGAAATTAAAGAGTCGGATGCCACGACTTTTCAATTTTTCCATTAGGAGTCGGTAGATCTCAGTGTCCATCTCGTCTTGAAGATGATCTCTCACGATACCTCTCTCAAAGAGGGGCAGCTGTTGACACTTGAATTTTTGGCCAAATTGTTATTTTCATAATTTTTAGGAAATCCATAAAAGTTATAACAGCTTGAAAAATCAACTTGGTACCTCAGCCTAGCCTAGGGAACCATTTTTGAACAAATAGTTTTTTATTTTCTATAATTTTCTTGATTTTTATTTTCAAATTCATAAAACATAATAGAAAAGGAAAAAATTGTAAAAAATCAACTTTGAGGGGACTCTCAGCCTATGCTTAGGAACCAATGTTTGTGAGTGCGAAAAATAATTTTCCTTATTTTTTGCATTTTTCTGGCATTTTATTTTCAAAAAATTCATAAAACTCAATACAAAGTGTGAGAAAAATTTGTAAATCAACATACTTTGGGGAATCTCCATGCCTAGCCTTAAGGGAACCATAATTTTGAACAAATAATTTTCCTTATTTTTGCATATTTATAAATATTTTTTCAACACAGAATTAGAAAAATACAAAAAATTAATATAATAGCATCTCAAGTCCAAATTACCCAACAATAGTCATATATTAATTTAATTTTCTATCATGTTGGACATGAATCAATTTCGAAAAAAAAAGTCTGGAATCTAGGGTTTCTTTGTACATTTTATTTTTCAGAATATATAAATAATTCCTATAATTCCACTTTTATTTAGCTCTTAAATTTTCCAAATTTGCATTTGTTAGAGTCGTGCCATCCAACCTATATTTTTAGAAATAAAATCCAGCCAAAAGCCCTCAGAATTGCCCAATTTCGCTAAAAGGACAAATTGCAATTTTTGATTTTTTCAAATTAGTCCTAAAAAACACGTAAAATGCATTAAAATTTTCTATGGACATGAATTGGACAATGGCGACGTCATCCCCCTAGTTGTTGACCTTCTTGAATCCCAATGGTGGAGTCTATTTTTGCAAAAAAGTACCCTCAGACTTTGATTTCGCAAAATGGTTTCTCGGTTCAAACCCAAAAAAAATTGGGTTTTTTCGTAATACCGTGTGAATAAGTTTTGGTGGAAAATCATTTTCACAAATAAAATTTGAATGCCCCTGCTAGTCCAATATTTGGTGTCATTTTGAAAAAAAGTGAAAAAAATTGGGGTCAATTTGAATAAAACTAAGTGGTTTGGGTCAGTCGGGTCGACCAGATATCCGACCGAACCGACCCGATTACTTCATCTTCATTCCAAGGGTGACCTGCGCATGCTTGATTCGAAACAGGGGAACTTTGAAATTGGCGCAGATTCTGGGCATGAAATATCATAGGCAAAAATCTTGAATTTCGGTACTGGGATTTTTCCAGACGAATGAGATTCAGGGGCATTTTCTGTTTGAGGGATCGCACGCGGACATTTGCAAGTAATAAAAGATGAAGAGAGGAGGTCTGTTTCGGGGGACTTTTTGGGGAGTTTTTATCCGAGAAGATTGGAGAGGCAATTGGAGGACATAAAGGAGCAAATCAGGCTCCATTGCTGCTACCCCAGCTTTGCATGGAGAGGCTGATGGAGCCAGAGGAGCTTTCCACGCGCATTTCATACCAGAAAACGAGAGTAACTGCCATTAGACACCCAGAATCGAAGCTCAACTTCCATGGTTGAACCAGTGTTCGACTTATAGATTTATAGTTGTTCTTTGTTCGAATCAAGTTCTAAGAGCCTCGTCTGGGCTTGGTATGTGTGTTTATTGTATACAGTCGATCTAATTGCTCCCCAATAACAGTTCACGCAGGGAACTTCCGAAATCGTCGAGCTGTGGTTTTTCGTAGCCGGAATATGCTCGTTCTGGGTAGCACCGAGGCCCAAGGATCCAAGGTAAGCTTTCTGAACCTTCTGTGAGGTTAATCAATTGTTTCTTCCGTTTGTTTATGTGCGAAACAGGCACGCTTGCTTTTCGCCGGATGGTCGCGGCTCGGCACGGCAATGTTTGGTGGAGGAAAGAATCAAAAAAAAACAGGTAAGAAGGAGGTGGAAGTAATCCAGTGCATTTTTCCGGAGCCCAGATCGTGTCGTGTTGGCGTTAGGGTCGATTTGGATCGGTCAGGTGATCCTATGAAACATGGGTAGGAACCTATAGTTTTAGGCTCGTTTTGTATTGGCCGGAGAGAAACTACCGTCAGACGTCACCGGGAAAGGATGATGCCCGGAATGCGTCTGCAACCCTAGGAGAAGTTGCTGCACTGATCCAAGCTCAGTGACGATTAAGCGTCGACGTGCCATCCACCCCGAGCGCCACAGTCAGCCCCTTTGTCCCACAATTAGGGTTTGTAATTAGGTTTTGATGGAACGGTTGGAAATGAAGTGCTGGAATTAGTTTTAAGCGATGATTCGGTACATACGGGAGGACGGCCAGAGATAGGAGATTGCCTTTAGATGTTTCAACCGTGTAGGCATTTAAGCGAATGGACGAAAAATAAACCATAATAAATAAAAATCATTTAAAAGAAAAGTATTAAAAAAAAAACTAAAAAAAATGTACAAAAACTACGTCGTTTTTTGTAGGACCTAAGAGAGAGGGCTCATGTGTTGGTTTAGTGGGCCGGTCGCTATTTGACCCGGTCCGTAACAACAAAAAAAACTTATAATCATAATAGATAATAGTATAAATTCAGAAACATCAATCAAAAAATTAAAATAGAAAAATCAGTAAAAACATCAAAAACTGCGTCGTTTTTGTCCTAGGGTTTTTGATACGGACCGGGTCTCGGCAGCGCGGGTTGACAACCGACCGGTCCGGGAATCAAATAAGAATATAATAATATAATAATAATAATAAATAACAATGACAGAAAAATAATAAAAAAAATAAAAAAATCCCTCACCATCACAAAAATCTTAGAAAATCCTAGAAACATAATTAAAAAAATCAAGAAACCTAGAAAATTCCTAAAATAGGAAAATTCTAGAAAACTATAAAAAATTTCTAACAAAATAAAAAAATGCCCAAAAAAATAGACAAAATTCAGAAAAACTACAGAAAAATCCAGAAAATCGCTCAAAAAATAGGAAGTCACAAAAATTCGACAAAATAAAATTGTCAAAAATAAAATCCAAAAAAATTTTCAGAAAATATTCTAAATAAGAAAATTCCACAGAAAGTCGTAGAAAATCCTAAAAAAAACAAAAAAAACTATCGAATAAAAAAAAATAAAATTTCAGAAAATAGAAAAAAATTCTAAAATAGGGAAAATCCTTAGAAAAATTCTTAGACGTCTAAACAATTCCCAGAAAATGACAAAAACAATTCAGAAAATCAGAGGAAATTAACCTAAAAATCGTGAGTTAGGGAAAAACCACGATTCAACTGTTTGACCTAATTTCACATTTTCGACATTCCCGAGCTTTCCAAAACTGACCATGTTTGCCCCTGACTGGTCAATCTACCCGAACCTAGCACAAATCACCCCTCACGACATAACTGAACTAAATTGCACGCTTTCCTAGACTTTTAAAACTCCCTTTTATTTGTATTGACTGATTTCGACGTGATTTCGCCTGGTTGTGGCATTTACGCTTGTGATTGATATGATAGATACTCGCCATTTGCATGAACCCATTAGGCTTTTAAGAACCTACTTTACACCATTCCCCTGCATGAATTCCTTAGAATAGGAGAATCACTCACATAGGTACCGAAAGCGGCGACGATGTAATATTGGCTAACTAAATCCGCCGAACCCAATCTCTGGTTTTCGTGCAGAATCGAGCGTCCCGTCCCAATCGCTCGATAGGGTTATCCCATTCATACCCTCCATTAAATGAATTTGTGCGCTCGATGAGCATGCACACTATTCACGATGTGTCACCCACCACACTACAGAGGCGACCTCGATTTTAAACTTTCCCTGACGCGATTTGGTATGGTCCACGAGAGGGCCCGAGCCCAGCCCAGATACCCATAATGGGCCTGCAATCCATATAGAACTCGACCTCGGGATCCTATAAAATCATACGGGAGGGTCGCGACAGTCATCTCAAGGGTAGCTAATCCTTGAGTGAGCATCGCTAAAGTGTATTAACGACAGCATTTTATCCATTTCATTAGAAGATCCCGCAAATGGGTCCGAATTTTCGACTGTCACAGCCTTAGGTCTATCTTAGAGAATACACATGCTCCTTCCAGCTGAATCAACACAGATCGTCAATCCTTGGCGAGGGTACTTGTTCATTGATCGTCACGTGAGTTCAGTTGGCTGTAGTCATACACCAGTGTGACATTCTGAAAATTCGACCCATTGTCAGAATTTCTAAATGAATGGAAATGCTTCGTTAGTACACTCTAGTCGACGCTCAGCGATCAGAGATTAGCTACCCTAAGATGGCTACCGCAAGGGTAAAGGCATCTGGGAATTTTTCCGCAATCAGGCCCCCCGTTTGGTCTGAGACTGAGACAAGGGTTGGTATTTAATGAAATTGCCCGTAAAATGGAAATTCATGCGATGGACCTCGAATCGTAAGATGAACCAATGAAGAAATGAAATCAGTTTTCAGAATGTCCGACTGAAGGTCAAACGTCATGCACGTCGAGAATCAAGACGTGAATGGAAAATTACCGAAATGCCCCCTGGTAATGCTCAGTCCTTAGAATGAGATATTAACTAGGATTTTTTGAGAATGGATTTTATAGACCGAGACGCCAAATCCATACTGAAATTCGTTCGCGGCTCGGGACCCGATCGGTGCATTTGGCACGCAAATCGGTGCAAGTCAAATCAGTTGTCAAATCAATCAAATGTCACATCAAGACAAGTGTCATGTCAATCCATCCCAATCACATCAATCATGGCACATTCCCCATGAAATCAAATCTAGTCAAAGTACACATCATACACTATTCTACCTAAACCACTTACTAGCTAAATTGATTTTATTTGATTATAAACCTTCAATCTCTCCCTCCTCCTTTTGACATTTTCGGCCGGCACCCTCCCTCCATCATCTCTCTCCCTCTCGGTTTCTACTCCCTCACGGCTCCCTCCCGCTCGCGTGCTCCTCCACCGTACCGCCGCCCGTCCGCCCGTGGAACCGCCGCCCGTCCGCTCCACGACGCCTAGGACAGCCCTCAAGCTCCCTCCTTGCTGTTCGTGGCTTGAAGCCCGACCAGACCGCCCCTCACTATCTCCTTCCGGCCAGCTCGTGCGTCGCACAACCCGCCGCCCTCGTCGCCGTCATTCGCCACCAACGCCACCGTCCGCCTTCACCAGCCATCATCCTCGGTTGGTGAGTTCCTAGCCTCCTGTCACGGCCCCGAACCCCAATCGAGCTACGCGACATCCCTGCTCATGGATAACGAACCTTGCGTACACCTGGCCTACGACTAGCGACGGCCCAGGATGCACATCGCAGCCAGATGACGCTAGCGCAAAACTACACAAACCTGCGAAGCGTGCCTTCTATACATACATACATGCATAAAGCAGAAGGGTAGCAAGAAAGGCAAGAACACTTTTACAAAAGGAATACATCATCATATAATAATCAAGCGTTAGATACAGACCCCAAAAGAAAACCTCATCTATGGTCATGCTATCTACGCTCTCAAAACTAGACCAGAAACAGCGGGACTCAGTCCACCTCAAGCTCCTCCTCGGGATCCTCCTCGGGGTCCTCCTCTGGGTCCTCCTCTGGATCCTCCTCGTCTGTGTCATGGCGTCACCCTCCTCGTGACCATCGATCTCAGAACGTCCTGGGGACGGCAGCTCCTGCAGTGGGTCGGGGTCGATCACCTCGCCACCATACTCGGCTGGCTGTACAGGATAGGGTCGTCCTCCATAGGGATAGGGGAGTCTCTCTGAGGTCCCTCAAAACCATACAGGCCCTCTCTATACCAGGCCTCGTATCTATGGGGCACAAGGTAGGGTCCACCCTGATCTACGAGTATAGTCGTCACATGCCTATGCCACAGAGTGGCGTGCATATCAAAATGGAGGGTGATCTGGGTATCCATCTGTACTGGCAGTCCAAAAAGCATCGTGGTGCATCCATCACGGGCGACCTGGATCTGAAAATGAAGGGCAACCACCGCCCGTGAGTCGAAACTCAGCAAGCTCACCATTAATCCTAACGTAGGATAGCGCATACTAGTGGTGTCGGTCCTATCCAGTGGACTAGGTTCACGGTCCAGGGTTCAGACACTCCCAGTCCCCTCGGTACCAGGCCCTCAACGTAATAGTAGACAGGCAAGGCATATCAATGCAGTTCAAGTTATACAGACGGGCAATAACAAGCAGTCACAACAATGCCATATGCAATGCAGCAGGCCTCAACCGGCCATGTCGGATCCCAGTGGATCATACTCGGGCCTCAACCGGCCATAACGGATCCCAATGGATCATGCCCGTCTGTCACTCCAATTCCCATCAGGGCTCACCCAACAGTGCTACTTGGCAATTTCCTCAACTGCGTATCTGACGCCTTACGTTGGTTTCTCCCTTTTCCCTCCACTTCCCCGCGTATCAACGCCTCTGGGGCACCTTCTCTTGCCACATCTCTGGTGACACATGCCATGCTCTCAATATATGCGGGGCCCACATGATTGCAACCAGCAAATCAGACATAGAGCATGCATGAAATGGCATATATGCACAAGTACAGAGCACATCAAGAAATCATCTAGGCAATCACGCGCTCATCGAGCCCAAACAATACGAGATTCAAAGGCCCCATGCACAATTTCTCAGCTAGTCAGGCTCGATAGAATATCACGTATTAACTCTCGGGTCAAACCCATAACAAAGGGAACCTCATCTTAGCGGGCTCGATAACTCGGCCTAAGCCCAATCACCCATGTTAGTCCCCTGGGGGTTAGTAACCTGCGACTAATGATTCAGTGATTTAACAACCCCTCGGGTGTAGTTGAATTAGGCTTAGCTTGGTTTAAGGCCCGATTAGTGGATTCAAGTACGATTGGGCCTAAAGCCCATTCTTGGGTCCAAGGCTCACAAGGGTAATTAGGTCTAGCAAGGTAAGTCGGCCCATTATGAAGTTATAGGCCCGTTAGCCAAGTTGAGCCCATTAAGATTAAAGGTTAAATGAAGTGGGTTAGGCCCATTAGACCAAGTTGGGCTTATTAAATTAGGTTGGGTCCAATTGGTATCTAAGGCCCATTAACCAACCTTAGGCCCATGAATTAATTCTAAAATTAAATGTATAATTCGGGTCCATTATCATACTTAATTTCGTGTAGGGCCCAGGCCCATTTGTAAAGACTAGCCCATTAATTCCAATTAGCCAAGTTTAGGCCCAATTCGCCATCCTAAGCCCATACACATTAGTGGGCCTCATAAATTAATGTTCATGATCATAAATTGGGCCCATCCAATTCCAAATTTTCGTCCATATATGGCCCATCATTCCAATTAGGCTCAATTTGATTAGTTTAGGCCCAAATAGTAGTGAATTAGGTCCCAAGGCCCATTCTAACCCTTAGGCCCGTCCTTTACACGCCTCATACATTCCTTTGCAGCCCATATATGTCAATTTAAGCCCTAATTCCAATAAACCAGGCCATAACTTCGGCCCATTACAAATGCTCACAATTAGCCTAAGCTTAACTAAGACTAATCATCCTCATTAGCTTCCAATCACCACAACCAGCCACCATTACACTACACAACACACGTATACAACTAGCCTAGGATAGGATTAGGGGTAGAACATACCTAGAATGGGCGAGGACGACGACGACCACGGCTAGGGACTCCGGCGGGCCGTTCGGGATTCACGGCCGACGGAAGGAAGGCGACAGCGTTGGCTGGTCCGGCGGTTTGTGGGGGCTATCCACGCCCAAAACAGAAAACGAGGCACATTAGAAGAGCAAGGGGGACATGGGAAACCAGCCATGGCGGCCGGACGATGAGGGAATGACGGCAACGTGGCCGGTGGCCGAACGAGCCGAGGGAGAGAGAGACGGCGTCACGGTTTGGTCGGGCTCCAAGGGGGTTCACGGCCACGGCAACAAGAAGAAGAAGAGACTAAAGGACTCACCAACCGAGGATGATGGCTGGAGATGGCGGTGCCGACGCGTGGGGGCGGCGGACGGCGGTGGAGCTCCTCGGCGGCCGGCGACGGAATGAGCTCATTAGTCTAATTTTTTTTTTCAATTTTTGTGGTGAATCAGACAAAATTTTCTGAGGAAGACATGGGTAAATTTCTTAAAAAGGATTTTCTTGCAGAATTTACAACTTAGAAAAAATGTGACAAATTCCTTTGATATTTACGAATTTCTCGAAAGAATTTTCTTTTTTATCAGAATGAATTTTCAAGGTAAATTTGTCAAGAAAATCTGACTTGAAGCAGGAAAGATGTGATAAAATTTTGTATTAGTCAATAAACTTCTCCGAAAGGATTTTTCCCTATTCATTTTTTGAGAAATGGGACATCAATTTTATTTTATTTTCCTTTCCAAAAAATGACCACGATGTTAAGTTCAAAATTTGACTGAAGCCTAACATGGACCGACCAAAATAAAATAAATATAAGATGAAGTTAGAAAACTTCCTTTCATCGTGAAAAATACCATGTAGGTCACATAGACATGCACATGAATCGTGAGTTTAAATCTTAGCCTATCTACTCTAAAGGCTGCAAATTAAAGCGAAAGACTTACGGCAAGGCGACAATCTCGCGCACATAACCAGGATTAGCCGTGATCCCACGACGTAACCAGGATTAGCCGGGCCTTTCCACTTCGACTGCTCGAGCTAAAAATTAAACCACCGCTTTGGTAATCTTACCAAGCTTGAGGCCTAACTTTTAAAACTCATTTTTGAAAAGAGGTTCGAGATTGAATCTGGGCTAACTTTTGACGTAATCTCACGCCGAACGCTAGAACCAAATCACAATATCATCCTAAGACTACTAGCCTAAGTCCGGCTACGGGACGTGTGTGATGTGATAGTCTGAAAATTCGACTCAGTTATCGGGATTTCAGAATGAATGGATATATTTCATAAATGCGCTCTGGTTGATCCTCACTCAAAGTTGGCCACTTTGAGACGACTAACCGAAAGGGAATGGCTACATAAGATATTTTCCTAAACAGCCACCCGTTGGTCTGAGATTTCGACAGAGTCGGCATTTATTGGATTTGACCACAAAATGAATTCCGGTATTGGACAATCGAGTTTCTAAGATGGTCACAATGGAGAAATGGGTTCAGTTGCAGAAAACGTCGCCTTAAGGGCAGATAGCCGGTGTACGTCGTGAAGCAAGACGTGAAGTAGAAAATTACCGAAATGCCCCCGGTCAATGCTCAGTCCTTAGAATTAGAATAATTAGAATTTTCTAAGAATGAGTGCATTAGCGCAATGTCAAATTCAGTCTGGAATTCGTTCGCACTCGGGACCCGATCGGTGCAATTGGCACGCATCCCGAGGTGAAGTCCCATCAAGTGTCACATCAATCAAATGTCAAATCAATCATTCAATGGTCAATCACACAATTTCCAAGGCAAATCAAGTCATTTCAAGTCAATCAAAAGTACAACCTACCCATTAAATACCCCATTACCTAACCCACTACCCCATTATGCAATTTTGTCCCATATGCACTATAATCTCTCATTTCTCTCTCTCTCCCCCTCACCCCTCTTCATTTGGTCGAAAATTCACTCTCATTTTCTCTCCATTTTGGCTTCACCATCTTCTTCTTCTTCCTCTCCTTCGTTCGCCCGAGGAACTCCGCCCGTTTCGCCGTTCGTCCGCCGTCGTCTCGTCGTCGCCACCACCCCACGGCTTCCCCTCACTATGGTAAGTCTTCTAGCCCCTCTTCTCTTCATTTTCCATGGCTGGACATCATCATTTGGAGCCCCGATCAGCCCATGTTTTTGCCGTTCCTCCCGTTCGTCGTTTCGCACCAACGGAGCTCCGGCCACAAAGACTTGTTTCCCTTGATCCCTTGACCTCCCTAATGCTTAGAAACACTTATTTTAGGCCCTTGGAGTCCATTGAAGGTGCTGGAACAGTCCCCACACGCCATCTCTCTCTCCCTCTTGCCGTGAGCACCGAACGGCCATTTGAACCTCCGTCGCCGTTGCCTTCATTTCCAGCCCATTCCAAGTAAGCAAACCTCTAATCTTAGCCTAGGAATGATGTATGTGTGATTGGTTTGGATGGTAGGTTGCTTGATGTGTGTAAACTTACTAGAAACCGTGAAATCCTTAGAACGGTTTAGGCTCGAACTTGGAGATTTGGATGAGCGGGCTGTTCGTGAGTTTAGAGGTATGAATGTGGGTGTGAAAGTGATGTAAAGGGGCTGTGGGGATGTGCTTTGGGCGTGAATATGGGAGATGAGGGGTGTAAATGGGCTAGGTGGTTAGTTTGGGCAAAAATAAGCTAGTTGGGCTTGATGGGTTTGAGTTGATTCTTGTGGTAATGGGCTTGGACGTGGTCAATAGGACCTTATGGTCTATTTTGAAACAAATACTAAGTAAGAAATTAGAGAGCCCAAGTGTGATCATGGGCCGTAGATAGTTTGGGCCAAAATAAGCTAGTTGGGCTTGATGGGTTTGAGTTGATTCTTGTGGTAATGGGCTTGGACATGGTCAATAGGACCTTATGGTCTATTTTGAAACAAATACTAAGTAAGGGATTAGAGAGCCCAAGTGTGATTATGGGCCGTAGATAGATTGGGCCTAAAATGGCTTAATGGGCTTGAAATTGGGTTGCCTTGATCATGGGCTTGAGTGCGGGCTTCTAGAGCTTTGGGTTGGTCTTGAGCGAATCTAAACAAGACATTGATGGGCCTAAATGTATATCATGGGTTGCAAATTGAATTGGGCTCAAAGTGAGCTAGTTAGGCCGAATGGGCTTGTTCGAAGAATTTAGCAAAACGAGTGGGCCTTGAACGAGGAATTGCCATATGTGGTCCATGAGTAATGTAAAGATAGCCTTTGAGATCGATTGAGGTGAGTGGACCACTAGTGAATATTGGGCTAGAGTTTGGGCTTGAGGAGTTTACAGTTAGTGTTGGCTTGAGGTGAAAGTGCATGCTCGATAAAAGCCTACGATATATGAATGGAAATGTTATATTTTATCGTGACATGCCATGCTATGCACGTACATTGAATGGTTCATCTAGAGATTATGCTCGATGCTTGTGACATGAGTTGTCCATTGTTGCACATGAAAATATGGGGCACGTAGCATATGTGACGTGCATTGATTTGGTTGTGAACATGGCATGCATTCATGCATCGGCGAGATAAGGGTGAGGATGGCCTTGAGGCCTGTTTACGGGGGGAAGTTGGAGGGATAAGCGTGCCGACCTGAGGTGCCTATATGACATGGGTCGAGGCACGGTGCGTCCGGACGTGCACGGCACGGAGTACCTGGAGTGATAAGCGTGCCAACCTGAGGCGTTCCATACGCGGGTTGGGGCACGGGCCTGAGGCGTACGAGACGCGGGTCGGACCTGATGCGTTTTTACGCGGGTCAAGTGATATTCTGATACCGGGCATTGAACATTGAGCATTATGAATCGAGCATTGAGTACTGAGTTGGGAAACATGGCATGTTCGTTTGTACATTTTTGGCATGTGGATTTATTCTCGAGCTATGCATAAATTGCTAAGTTAATTGGGCCATGTTCATTGTACCCTATTTATGTCACCGTCTAGAGAGCCGATTTAGGGAGTACCGACTAGTCCTAGAAGACAGGTTAAGGCCGAACCGTCTAGCATACCTCATCCTATGCTAGGATTAGTGGCGAGCTTATTGAGTCTTCGACTCATTGGCGTTGGTTGCCAACATTTTCAGATCCCCGACCGCAGTGATGGACGTACCCCCGACACTTTTGGACTCCCAGTGGAGGTAGAGACCAAGATAGGCCACTGCATGGAGGAGGACCCAGAGGAGCTTCCCGACAGGCTGATTGGAGCGAGATCGACGAGGACTAGCTGGTAGACACTAGGTCGAGTAGTCCGACTGAGTGTGGATTTTTATGTAGTATTTTGATGCCCTCTTCTGGTGGTCTGTACCCGACACTCTGGTTATATGTGTATGTTATGTTGAACTATTATTGTCGGCTGCCTTCTCGATTCCCTTCTACCCCATTATCGTATGCATGCATGTATGGGATTGGAGAATAGCTTCCGCAGGTTTCAAGTATAGGTTTGACCGATCGATGCCTCGTCTGGTCGCGATGGGTATCCTGGGCCGTCGCAGGTCGTGAACCAGGTGAGCGCGTGAGCGAAATGATATGAGCCGAGGGATGTCGCGGGCCCGTGGGGTTCGGGACGTGACATGTGATGTAGTGCTAAAGCGATTAAACACGCACAACAGTTAAATGCAAACACCGCTTCAAAAATGTGCAAAATTAAACAAACAATTCCAACACTAAGCCTGCAAAACAAAGGGTTAGCCAAACACTCCACCCCTTATAACTCCCATCCTGTAAGACTATTTAACACTTAAAGGTCAGAATTCACCCAATTCAAATCAAGTGAATTTTCATGAAATTTTTCTGGCCTAAGTCCTTAGGTTTTTAAATTTTCAAAATTAAGAATAAGTCCTCAGTGGAGTGGCTAAGTTGTCGCGACCCGAAAGAAATTTTTGATTTCGAGTGAACGAATTATTAGGCTAATTAGATTAACTAACCTAACGCGGACCCTCCCAAGCCTACCGAATCGCGACTTTGGTTTTTGTTTAAATGATTTTAAAATTTGGAGTCGCCACTAATCGTTTTGTTAGGTCGATTAGAAACCTTAATAAATTAGTGGGAGAACTAATTTATTTTTGCGAACCAGAGAAAATGAGTTCGGAGACTTGGTTACGCTAGATCACTCTAACGCCCTTTCGGTACCATTTTATTTCACGAAAACTCATTTGGGATGATCGGAAAAAGTTTGGGTCAAACTGACCAGAAGGGCAAAATAGTCATTTTTCAAGACTTGGGAAGTGAAAGTAGGTCAAACCAATTGAATGTGGTCATTCCTTATTTCCCACAATTCCAGAGAATTTTTCTGAATTATTTTTCTGATTTTTTGGAGACAATTTACCCGTGAGGTGTAAAATTATCATTTCATGAAGATCGAGAAGGAAATTCATCAAAAATAGGATTAACCAATCGAATGGCCTGTTTCCTAATTTCTGAGATTTTTCAGAATTTTTCGAGACAATTTTTCCATGAGGGGCAAATCATCATTTTGGAAAGATAAGGAAGGAATTTCATCAAAAATAGGATTGGCCAGTCGAAATGGCCCGAATTTCCTAATTTTTGGAATTTTCTAATTTTTTCTAGATTTCTTTTATGATTTTATTATCATATTTTCATGATTTTTATGAATTTTTTTGTCATTTATTATTATTATTATATAT
>JAGVVM010013783.1:0-10720 GCA_019149425.1 Psidium friedrichsthalianum
CTTTCAAACAATTCTTCACCACAATTCATAGATTAATATCTAACTCAGGGAACGAGACGAATTGTATGAACTGATTCATGCACAAGCAGTCCTCGTATAGTTTGGTTCCTGAGGCCATTTTTCACGTGTGAATTTTGTGTTATGTAGCAAACGATACAAGGACTGCTTTTATAGAAAACACAATTTTGTGATCCTTAGCAAACGATACAAGAACAAGACTAATAACATTGTCGCTGCAGCAAATTAAAATCATAACATCATTACTTGACGCTTTGTTTTCCTCTCAAGCTCCGCCTGTTTAAAGCACGGGAAAGAATAAATTAGAATTTGCTCATTAGGCGAACGAAATATCCGTATAGTGCTTCAAATCACTAAGATCGATTTTGCGCTCCACTTTGTTCCCGAACTAAAAACAAACCCAGAAAAAGAAGGACTTGACTATAAGGAAAATCAAACCAAAATCAACAGTTTTTGTAGGTGTCACGATTCGATCTCGAAAATGATTAGGCTAATGGATCACTACACCTCTATGACAAGTTTAGCTCAAACCCTCCCAGGCCCATACCAAATCACGGCGGGTTAAATCGAATTAGATCTTAGTGTGATCGAGTGATATGTGTATGTGTACATGCAAAAAAGAATTGCCATCGGTCTTTAAGGAAGATAGACAGGAAACCCTATCGAGCGATCGGGAGATGCCGTTCGATCCTACATAACTAGATATTAAGAGTCCAGGTACTTGGTTATGTTGATGTTTCCACCAACGCTCTTTCGATACCAAAATTGGGTGTTTTCTAAATTGTTCGTGCAGGGGTGAGTTTATCCTACTAATCGTAATCAAGGCATATAATGTGTGCAATCAAGGAATGAAAGACGTACGGATAAGATGTATCAAGTCAAGTATAACATCCTTAGTAAAACTCTAAGAGATTAGGGAATGTTGTGATTAAAGCTTGGGATGATTTTGGGATAATTAGCCTAAAGGGGAAAAATCATCATTTTCTAGGAATTTAAAAGTTGAAACCAGGGAAATAAGAACAATCCAACCATTTTCCATTTTTTTTTAATGATTTTCTAGATTTTTTTGATTTTTTTGGTTTTTTTGATTTTTTTTTTGAATTTTTGAATTAATTTTATTATAAAAAAAGTGTTTTACAGACCGAGTGGTCTAGAATGATGGAAACTCCATTTTAGACATGAATAGCGGCAAGTCCGCACACCAATGCGAACTACGACATACCAAGAATGCCATAGATCAGAGAAAAGTGAATGAAGCACACAAAAACATGACTGAAAACTCGTGAGAAGAATTGGCGTTGGTTGCTTTGAAAAGTTATATTTTTGCTAAAAAGGGCAATTCACAAAGGGATTCCATCGCCCCTTTTTTCGGGTACCTCCGACGGGACCAGCGGTGGAACTCATATACCGATGCAAACTACAATATGTAAGGAACAACATGGACCGGAAAGCCTGGTGAGATTGCACACTAGCTCCAAGGAAAACAGTCTCGAAGAAGTGGGTTTGAGCATCCACTGAAAATCTGGGCTTGAATGGGTTGTGCGTCCGGTTTCAATCCCTGATATCTCTTCCCCATGACACTTTTAAGAAAAGAAGTTTACCATTTGAGAAACTATGTAATGTTAGGTTTTCAAAACAATGATTGGCTGAAAAAAAAGGTTACCCATGTGCACCAAAAACGCATCGCAAAGGGGCCTTCGGGCTAGCCCGACAAATTTTGACTAGGGGCTCCAACACTCCTCTAAAGCATTTTCACGGCTTCACGTCATCGTCTACAAGCCTCATTAGGAAAAACCCCTTATACCATGTGAAAGTGGGTAAGACAAGCTTTTCAGAGAACTCGACGGCTCAAAAAATGGTTGTTCGAGCACGCTAGAAGTGGGCCATGAACAAACCTCGCACTGCCAACATGGAAAAAAGCCAACCTCTAGCCTTTTCAACTCACCGAGGCGTTTTCTCGAGCTCGTACCTTGACCCTCATACAACCAACAATTGAACCGAATGTGGACGCGAAGCACCCCACACGAGGAACAGCCTTAACCAAGAAAAAATGTGAAAAAATGAAGAAAAACACGTCAAATGATGCCCTCAACGTCGCAGGTTCCCACTGCTTTCTGAGAAAAATGACTCAAAACCAACCCTTCGAGGTCATTTTGTGGCTTCAAAACTCGGTCCTCGGGTACAACCAATGATAAACGAACACATGAGTGCATACTACTACATGCATAGACTACGAGTGAACCAAAAATAACCATGAAACTAAACAAAAATGTGACGAGAACCGGCCTCAAAGGTGCGGGCTTGACTTGCTCCAGGCAAATCGTCGAACATGCCGTGCGCGCGCGGAAAACAAGCGAATAAACACGAAATCGAAGCAAGCAAAGCAAAGTCGAGGCTAGGGATCAATTAAACATGATTATATGGACTATAATGGGCGTGGGGATCTATCCGGTTCGGTTAGGAACCAAGCCGAGCCAAAACCTGCAGAGGATGCACCGTTACAGGGAGCGAAAAACAGAGCACGTGGCCGAGGGGTGGGGGGAACAGCTCGACCTGTGGGGCGGCGTCAGCGGTAGCGGAGGCTTCAAGGACAGTGTAGTGGCAACCTCGAACTCTAGAGAAGCTTCGTCGTGCGTCGTCGGGCGGCGAGCTCCTCTCTACAGCTCCCTCTTCTTCCCTGCTCTCACTCTCGTTTGTTTGTTTGTTTGTTTGTTTGTTTTTTTATTTTTTATTTTTTTCCTCTCTCCCAGACCACCTCCCTCTTGCATGCTCTCTTTTGCTAGAAACACCTCCCTCCAGAGTAGACTTCGCCCTTTGCTTCTTGAAGTCCCTCCGCTCTCCTCGGGACTCCACGTCTCCTTGGAACTTCCCCATCTTCTGCTCCACGACATCCATTGTCCTTGAAGTTCCCAAACTCCTCGGGGGCAGCTGGTGGCTGGAGCAATACCTGGGGAAAAGGGGGAAGCTGGTTTGGGTGTGTTTGGGGCTTCAAGTTTGGCATTGGAAGGAAAGGAATGGGCGTCCCTTCTGCTTTTGGCTCCTGCTCTATTGTTGCGTTTTTTTTGTGATCCTGCTGCTGTACCCAATCCTGTTCAATTGAACCGATAGACACTAATTGGGCCGGTTCAACTTTTTTTAGGTTGGTTCTCTCCAAAAAAATAAAGTAGTTCTTCGATCTAGACCAAATTTACGACCTCCCGGTGGCATGCCGTGCCCAATCGGTTTGGAATTTCGCAACAAAACGATTTTCTTTTTCAATTGGGATATGCAAATGAAGACTTTCGAGGACCCAAGCTAAATTTTCAAATTTTAAAATGACCTGAGTGAAAAGGGAATTAAAGTAAATTTTTGATTATTTTTGCAGATTTTTTTGACCTCATTTGATATTTTTTTTTCCTGATTTTCAGCTATTTTTAAATGAAAATAAATTCTAAAATTTTCCAAAATTTGAAAAATATTTTTTTCTCAAAAGTTGGTTCTTTATGCTTGACAAAGGTTTCCAAGGTTTATTTTGAATTAATTGATTTTTTTATTTACAATTAATTTTCTAAAATAAAAAGTGATTAGAAATCAGATGTCAACAATATGTGCACGAAAAACAGAGGACTGAAGAGGTTGTTCACCTCAGAAAGAGAGAAATCGAGAGAGCGCCGGCGCAAAGAACGAAAGAGTGAGACTGAGAGTGAGCCGATGGGAAGAACGAAAGAGAGAGACCAAGAGTGAGCTGTAATTGGTGGCGATGAGATCTCGAGATGGAGGTCTGCGTTGCACTTTTGTTGGGTAGAGAGAAAAATGCTTATGCGTTGCGCTTTAGAAGAAGAAGAAGCCTTAACGAGCGATGACCTAAATTTTGGATGGTTTGAACTTATTTGTATTTTTTTGTTCTAGAAACAAAAAAATAATAACAGTTTCCACTTTTGATTTCTCTTCCAAATCTATTTTTGGATAAAAAATTTATCCCGAGAATAGAAACATAAAGTTTTATTTCCAAATGGATTTCTATTCCAAACATGCTTCCTGAAACAAAAAAAAAATAAAAAAAATAGAGAAACAGAACCGTTATGCATTTTTCATTCGTTCCTTTTCTTGTGGAGTTTCAGGACACAATCCTGGGCTCAATCCTTCACATCTTGCAATAGGAGTATCTATTGATTTACAATCTTGCATACAAAATAGTTCACAGACATTATTTATATATGTCTCTTGTGAAAGAGATAATAATAGCTTTGAACGATTTCTTGAAATTTTAATTCCATGAATATGTGCAACTTCACCCATATTCTTCATTTGAAAGTTAGAAAATAACCAATTCTTGACTATATTAACAAACTCTATATTACTTTTAGCAATTAGTATATCATCTACATATAATGATAATATCAAAACTTGGTCTTTAGATCGTTTGATATATATATATATATATACACACACATCTTCATCAGTTATTATAAACTCATATGCCACGATGGCATTATGAAAACGTATATGTTAATGTCTCAAAGATTGTTTAAGGCAATATATAAATCTCAAAAGTCGACATACTTTTTATTCTTAGTCTTTTATAACGAACCCAACGAGTTGTTTCATATATATATATATATATATATATATATATTAATTCTCCATTGGTAAAAGCAGAATTTACATCCATTTAATATAATTCAAGATCCATACTAATTATTGTTGTCAGAATAAGACGAATTAAGATAAATCTCGCCACATGAGAAACTTTTTTCATAATCAATTCATTCATGTTGATTATATTCTTTTGCCACAAGGTGTGCCTTATATCTTTCCATCGAGCCATCAACTTTATGCTTTATTTTGAGAACTCATTTGTTCCCAATGATTTTGCATCCTTTCGATAGATCAACCAAATCCCAGAATTGGTTTGATTTCATTGACTCTATCTCTTCTTCCTTTGCTTATATCCATTTTTACTTATCAGGGCAAGTTAGAGTCTCATTTACATTCATTGGCTTATCCTCTTCTTGTACAACAATCATGAAAACTTTCCCCTCAATGTCAAAATATCGATGGGGAATGCTTTTGCGACTTGTTTATTGTATTAGAGATAGTATACTTGATACATCATGCTTCATTATGCTCTCACTTCGATTAGATAATTACGTCATGATCTCATCAAGTGGTTGTTGTTGAGATTAGTTCGAACTGAATTCCCCACTTCTCACATTGCTCCCACTTGAATGAGATGCTTCAAGGATATCATTATCACGATCTAAGATTTCAAATAGAGAATAATCTTCACCTATTTCTCATTTTTTTACTAAAGTCATTTTCTAAGGATATGATATGTTGTGATTCAAATTCAGTTACCCTTTCACTTGGACCCAAAGAAAATTTAAATCCAATTTTCGACCTGTCCATAACTCATATGGAGTTAAAGTAGTTGATTTAGAAGGTACATGCTTAAGTATATAGACAACAGTCAACAGAGTATTACCCCAAAATGTGATTGACAAATTAGCTTATGCCATCATAGATTTAAGGTTTATTACCATGAAAAATTTCAAATTGGTACACTTATGACAAATTTACCTCAAACTATTTTTTTGACCAAGAAAAATCCCAAACTAGTACTTCTGTAATAAATTTATTACAAACTAATTTTTGTCCACAAAAAATCTCAAATTATTATACCTGCGAGAAATTTACCCTTTGTTAAATTGGGTCAATATCACAAAAAATCCCAAACTGATACACATGTGATAAATAGAGGGTAAAAACTCCAAACTGCTATACCCGTAAATCCAACTCATCAATTTGACGTTAAATTTAACAAAAATTAATGAAAATAAAATTTATCACAAGTGTACCAATTTGGAGTAAGTTTATCACAATCATACTAGTTTTGAATTTTTTACGGTCAAAAGATAGTTTTAGGTAAATTTATCAATCGTGTACCAATTTAGAGTCTTCCGTGGTATTAACCCTAGATCTAACCATGTTCATTGGGGTTTGATTTTTTCTCTCCGCAACTCTATTTTATTGAGGAGTTGCTAGAATAGTCAACTATCTATCAATTCCTTTTTCATCACATAAATTTATGAACTAATCAAATAAATATTTTCGACCTCAATCAGATCTTAATGCTTTTTTTTTCATGTCTAATTGACTTTCTATTATGCTCGTAAATTTTTTAAAGCAACTTATTGCTTCATACTTTTGAGAAATCAAATCGACATGACCGAATCAAGTATAACCATCTATCAATATGATGAAATAAATACCCAATGCCTTGCTTTTACATTCATTGGATCACGGATATATGTATGGATGAATTACAAATGATACTTAGGCTCTGTTTGTTTAACGGAAAATGACCTCCTAGGGGAAAACATTTTCCAGGAAGTCATTTTCCAAGAAAATAACAATATTTTCCGGTGTTTGGCTAATACTTAAAAATAAACTGGAAAATAATTTTCGTCGTTTGGTAAGCAATTGATTTTCCGGCGGCGGTGACCGGTGGCGGCGATCGGGGGCTGCGGCGACCGGCGGCGGCGGCGACGGCGACGGCGGCCGAGGACTGACGGCGAGCGGCGGGCGGCGGTTGGCGGGCGGTCGGCGGCTGAGGACTGACGGCGGCGACAAGTGGAAAATGATTTCCTCTTTTCAAAAGAAGGAAAACATTTTCCACACTTTTCAAAGAGTTTTTTTCATAAGAGGAAAATATTTTCCAGGGTTAACCTATTTTCCGCCTCCCAAACACCGGAAAATTCGAAAAACATTTTCAGGAAGCCATTTTCCGTGAAACAAACGGAGCCTTAGCTCTTGTTCCTTTCCAAATGATTTCTACAGTATTTTTCTCACTAGATAATTCTCACATATAGGCAAATCGACTATCTTAATATTGCCCAACAAGCCATTTTTGGCTAATATATATTTGTATATATATATGTATATATATTCTTTGTTGGCCAATATGACCAAGTATAAGATGTCATACATTCACATCATTATCATAAGATTCAGAAGATGTAAATAAAGAATAACAAATATTAACATTATTGTAATATAAATAGGAATAACAAATATTAACATTATGTATTCAACATTTAATACAATAAAACCATCTAAAAGTATCCAGAACCATAATTACTGGTTCTTAATGACAAGTGAATATCATTGTTATAAAAGTTCAAATAAATATCAAGTTTAATCAAACCAACACAAAACTAAATTTTGGCGAATTTCTAGAGTATATAACACATCATGTAGGAACATGATGCGATTACCACACATATTTAATCAATTGTGCCAATCCCTTTGATTTTTCACTTTGGAATTATTTCCCGCATATATACTCTTTGTTCCATGTGTTCACTATATGGTCAATGAAACTTGAGTCTTCTTTGCTCACCACAATTGTGAGCAAAGTGATCATTTTTGCCACAGTTAAAACACTTCACTGTTGGGATGATTTTTTTTGAAAGGACACTCTCATTCCCCATGTCGGTTAAACTTTAATTTCTTTCCTAAAGAATCTGCTCGCTTGCCCTTCCACTTCTTGAACCCATCTAGACACTTACACTTAGAGCTTGAAGGCCTATGTGAGCTAGAATCAGCAAAATAAGCATCAATGTATGGTTTAACTGCTAGAAGGTGGTCCTCCTCTAGCTTAAGATGACGCATAGCATCCTCAAAAAAAAATTAGTTTCATTGTGGGTTAAGTGGATTTTGATGTGCTTCCAACTATGAGGTAAGGAATAGATTACTGCCTGCACTTACTACTCATCAGTCAAAATGTGGCATGTATCTTTCAATTCACTAATCATGTTCAACATACACATCAAGTGTTGTTTTATATTTTGTTCATGAGGAATTTTGTATGAATCAAACTTGATAGTTAGTGGTCTCAGCTTGGTGGCTGGTGTCTAACCAACCTTATCTTTAATGCTTCCCACATTTGTTTGGCATTTTTAAAAGCCTTGAACTCCCCATATGATATTTTTCATTCATGCTAGTCAGCAACATAATATGAGCCATGGAGTCCTTTTTCTTCCGGGCGACAAATACATTTTTTTTCTTTTTCTATGTTCTGCAATTTCCATCTGCAGGTTCTTCCACAATTAGGTTAAGAGCTTCAAATGTTTCTTTCGCTTCTAGCACATACTAGAGTTTCAAATTCCAGATTTTGTATTTTTCGCTGTTCAATTTCACTTCTTTATTAAGCTCAACTATGATGTTCTTACTTTACCAAAAAAAAAACTATGATGTTCTGAACAAGCAGTTCTTTTAGACTGTTCTCATGAATTATTATGCATAATATTATGCATCTAGTTTTCACTAACTAATTACATTAATGAATAATTTCACATACAACCTTAGATTTAGGTCACTATTTTTCCAATCATAGTCTAAGAATCCTGATTTGAAATTTCATTAATGTAATGATTTATGCAAAGTGGAGTCCATTAAAGTAATTAAAACTTTCTAGCACTCCCCACTCTATAAAGCACGAATAATACAATATTTCTTAAATGCAAGGATATTAAATAGAGGCAAATCGGCTTTCTTAATATTGCCCAATAAGCTATTTTTGGCTAATATATATTTGTATATATATATATATATATGTACTTATATTCTTTGTTGGTCCATCTGGCCAGTATAGATGGCATATATTCACGTCATTATCGTAAGATTCAGAAGATGTAAATGTCATACTTCACATCATTATCATAAAGATTCAGAGATGTAAATAAAGATTATCAAATATTAACTTATTGTAGATCTAAATAGGAAGCTCACAAATATTAACCTTATTGTATATCAACCATTTTCATTATAATAAAGCGCATCTAAAATATCCAGCACCTAATTACTGGTTCCCCACTGACAAGTGATATCATGTTATGAAATTTTCAAAATAAAATACAAGTTTAATCAAAACCAACACAAAAACTAAATTTTGATGAATTTTCTGGAGTATATACACATCATGTAGGAACATATGCGATTACCATACCACACATTTATCAATTGGTGCCAATCCTTTTGTTTTCATTCACACTTTGAATTATTTTCCCGCATATATACTCTTGCCCATGTGTTCGCTACACATGGGTCTTGTAACCCCGAGTCTTCTTTTGGCTCAGCCACATTATGAGGCCAAGTGATCATTTTTTCGTGCCACAGTTAAAATACTTCCCGATGGATGATTTTCTTGAAGTGCAGGACACTCCATTCCCCATGTCGGTTAATTTAGTTTCTTCCTAAGTATTTTCCTGCTCTCTGAAGGTGCCCTTCGCACTTCTTTAACCATCCATACACTTAACTTAGGCTTTAGAGTCCTATGTGAGAAGAAATCTGGCCGAGGAATGAAATAATGAAGAAAATTTTGAAATTTTATTTAACTGCCAGAAGGTGATAGCCTCTAGCTAAGATGGCGAATAGCATCCTAAAAAAAAAAATATGATTAATTATGGTGATCAAGTGGAGTTTCAATGTTAACCTAACTATGAGGCAAGGCAATCGATGCACTGCCTGCAATTACACTAATTGGTCAAATGTGGCGAGCTATCCTTCAATTCAGTAATCATGCTCAACATTACACAAATCAAGTAGTTGGGTTATATTTTGTTCATGAAGGAATTTTGTAGGAATCAAAACTGGATAGTAGTGGTATCAGCTTGGAAGGCTGGGTCTGACCAAACCTTCCTTTAATGTTCCCATATTTGTTGGCATTTAAAATTCATGATTACCGTATGATTCATTTTACATGCTACTCAGCAACATAATATGAAGCCGTGGAGTCCTTTTTCTTCCAAGCGAACAAATACATTTTTTTTCTTTTCTATGTTGCGCAGTTTCCATTTTCAGGTTCTTCCCAATAGGGTTAAGAGCGTGCTAAGAATTCTTTCGCTTCCAGCACATACTGAGTTTCAAATTCCAGATTTGTAGTTTCGGCTGTCGATTTCACTCTTTGTTAAGCTCAACTACAATGTCTTAGATGTTGTAAACCATGGTATCTGAACAAGGAGTCTTCTAGAATGTTCTCAAAAGAATTATTAATGCATAACATTATGCATTATTTTACGACTACTAATTACATTAAGAAAAATTCACAACGGCCGTAGAGGTAGTCACAATTTCCAATAGAGTCATAAAAATACTGATTTGAAATTATCATTATGTAATTATTTATGCAAAGTTGAGGGCATTAAAGAACTTAAAACTTTCTAGCACTAACCCACTTGATTAAGCATGAATAAATTACAATATTTCTTAAACATCAATAGAGATTAAATATTCATAATATAAAATATCTCATGAAAACAAAATAACTGATAGTTTGTAAAAAAAAAAACCACATGAAAAAGCATCTAACTAACCAAATCTAAAGATAATAACATCAATATCACTATATCCCCTCCAGCAAAATGGAAAGACTCATAAAACAACTTCAGGAAGATAAAATGTATACTAGAAAGCCAGGGGAACACCTTTGCAAAACCCTTAGTTTATGACAGGCCGAAATTCATTGCCAAAATTGATGCTTCTTTGCCCCATCCTTTTCTTCAAAAACCTCAAACCAGGGTCCCTATATCGAAGTTGTATGCCCTAAACAGCCATAAGTCATGCTATAATCTCCTGCAAACTCTAGTAGGGTGTTTTCAAGGCAACTATATGTCTTCTTCATAAACATAGTCTGCGCAACCTCACACAAAATTAAGTGTTG
>JAGVVM010013784.1:0-24426 GCA_019149425.1 Psidium friedrichsthalianum
AAGGGTGTTGAAGAGCATTTCCAAGAGCATTGTTGCAATAGTGGCCAAAAAAGGTCAGTTCACTGTCTCTGAAACTTAGCATAAGTGACTCTTCAATTATTCACACTTTTTCCCCTCACCAAGAAAGTTTTGTAGAACTCTATGATCCCCGAGTGATGAAATCGATTTTCTCGGACGTGCAACGAGTCATTTTTAACCGTCGTAAGTTGTCGATGATAGGGGCGCACCATGTCGACCTGCGATACTCGACCAGTGACGATCCCAAGTGGCTTCAAGATGTGAGGAAGAAGGAGATCAAGATCATCTCAGGCTGGATCTCTCAATACTACCGAGACTTGGCCGAATGAATCGTCCTCCTAAGCTGCGGTTCTCCGACTCGTACTACTTCTAGTTCTTCAACTATCCAAGTGCAGGCTTTTACTCTGAGGGCTTCAAAATTGACTCTTATATTTTGTTTTCTTAAATGTTTATCGATATTAATAAATGACAATCCGATTAGTCATATTACGTTTGATTCATGTGAACGAGTCACACATGCATTCGTGTCAAATGAATGAAACACAAAAATAGCACAAATTTCAACCTGATGCTGCAATCAAGTTCCCAATGTAGTTAATACTACGTGGGCCAAATCCGAGGCATGTGAGTAGACGTTTGCTTGTAGAAAACATGGAAAGTGTCGAAATTTATGTACGAAGCTCATTTTTATGTCAAAATTTATTTTTGGATTACTTAAGTGCCCATTTTTTAAAAACGATTATTTAAGTGACAATTTCGGTGAATTTTACTGGAAATCTTACATGGCATCTACGTGCCTCGCCAGAGGATCTAGTCAGCAATTAAAAAAAATTAAAAAATTTAAAAATTATAAAACCAAATAAAAAAGCTAAAAACTAGCAAAATAATAATAATAAAAAGGGTTCCTAGCAGAGTTGAGGGCTTGCACAACTCTCACCGCCATTGTCTCACCATCGTTGGCAATGGCTAGTGAACTGCCCCCACCCATCGCCAGCCATTACCGGAGTTGGTGAGACAATGGCGGTGAGAGTTGTGCAAGCCCTCAACTCTGCTAGGAAACACCCGTCGCTAGCCATTGCCAGAGTTGGTGGAGCAGTAGCAGCAAGGACAACCATCGCCGCTCCTTTTTTTTTTAACTTTATTATTATTTTCTTTTTTTTAATCTTATTTTTAAGTTTAAGACTTAATTTTTTTTCAATAAAATTGGTATGTGGACTTATGTCCTAATTGTAAATGACGTTGCACTAAAATGTTTTAAATATAAATGCTATGTATATTTTTCTGTTGGAATCTCTAGCTGTTGGCACTTAAGTGATTGTTTTTTCTCTAATTTGCCACTAAGTAAGCCATCGAAAATTTTGGCATCAAAGTAAGCACTGTATATAAATTTTGACACTTGAGACATTTGCTCATGCTAAGCAAGAGTAGGTTTATAAACACTTTGGATTGCATCGCTTTGCTTGATCCTGAATGTACATGCCAGAAGAGTCCGATCAGAAACTCCAGAATCATCCATTAATATGTCTGAATGCTGATTATTTTGGTCAAATTATTACTTTCTCGTGTCGTTGCACTTGTTAACAGAATCTCATTTAAATTGACAAGAGTCATATTCGGGGATTGCGCATCGGCCCTTGAGATTCGGTGTGCACAATTTTTCTAGCAAACGTTTTCTCACCTTTTGCTTTTACTGGGGACAATCTCGCTTGAGCTAAACTCTTGTGACCTCCCTCCGGCGGGAAAAACTAGCACAATCTGAACCTACAAGTTCAAAAAGTCCTAGTTGATCTGGAAACGATCCTGCGAAAAGCTCTGCCATGAATGGCATTTACCAATTATAGTTAAGGTGAGTTTGAAAAATTATATTTTGACAAAGGATTTTAAGGTGAGGTAAGTAGCAGCCAATCCTCGAACCCCCTTAGTGAGCATGTTTGTCTCGTTGTGGGGAGTATAATAAAAGCTTTTTTCTATTGAATGATTGATTTACAACGGTGAAGAGATCCTTACTCAAGAGCACTTGAGATTCGTAATTTCGATATAGATATGTCGGTCATTACACCTATAATAAGAATGCTACAAATTTAAAAAGCATCAACTATAGTGGGATGTACGTGCTGCTACCGCAAACGTGTTTAACTTCACTACTTCACGTTTGGGAATTATCATGATATATGACTAGGGATCAATTAAGTATATGGGATCGAGTCGAATCCCACTCGACATAATTGGAAATCCAATTGGTGAGAAACTCCCAAGTGTTGGATGTTTTTGTTCCCGGACTTTCAAAACCCTAAATCCTCACACTAAACTGGCTGCTGGCAACAAATTTAACGAAGCTTATCTTGATTCAACGAGGTCTACACAATTTAAACCCAATAAACAAAAGGCAAACTCTCTCCTTTCACATCAATCAAGAACAGAACCGGTACATGACATGCTAGGTGGCAACAATTATTATTATTCCCACCATTTCAGGATGACACAGAAATCCAATTTCCCATCTCCTCGAAAATGGAAGACGATGCCAAAGGGGGACAGGCCATGAACTTCAGTGTTTGACGAAAAATCTCCAAGTTGCAACGCAGGACAGGACAGGTAGATCTTCATTTCGCTTGGGAAATGTGGAATACATAGGTCAGGAATTCCGTTTTCTTTTTTTTTTTTTTTTTTTTCTAATTTTCTAAATATTTGTTTTCACCCTTATTTCTTTGTCGAAACACCAACCCGACACACTTCGTCGGTCATAACTTTCCTTAAACAGATGCCTCGTGTGGAGATGTCGTGTTTCCCACCGAGGCGATACTACCATAAACCATAAAGATTTGCCGATTGCAAGACCTCCATTAAAGAGTACGAATTCACCTTCTGTGGTAGATTCCTCCATCGCCCAACCCTGGCCTTTTTCTTTTCCCTCAAGGCATCCCCGTTTCTGGCCCAAGCAAACTTCTTTCATATAGTAAGAAAATTTCCCCTTTTCGTCCGCCCCTATAAATTATGAAAAAAATTACTAGAAAAATCATAAATTTATTTTAATTATGTCAATTCGATTTTAATTTTTTTTTTTGTTGATTTAATCCTAAATCTTTTACAATTGTACTAATTTAGTCCGTTCGGTCAAATTTGACTAGTCGGCGTTTTGGAAACATAATATTTTAATATTCTTATTTTATTTTCTTCATCCTTTTCCTCTGACCAATGAGTAGCTTTTGAACTTTGCAATGCTTATCTTAACACGAGCGACTTCTGGTCCACCTCACCAGCCTCAAATGAAGCTCGCCCTTGCTGGCCGTTGGTGAGGCCTCACCATAGCTGGGCGAGTTGAGAGTCACCCAACCATGGTGAGGTCGAGTCTCAGCCTCGCTCGGGCCCTAGCAAGGTGCATTTTGTGTCCATTGTCAGGACATCGATATTTACTTGTGGTGGATTCAATTTTTTTTTTAAAAAATAAAAATGTTATGTTGCTGGGCGGCCGGTGTCCACGTCAGCGCCGATCAGCCAAATTTTGGCCAGATTAACTAAATTGGCATAATTGTAAAATGTATATGACTAAATTTGTCAAAAAAAAGTTAGGACTAAATTGACACGATTATAATAGGTTTACGACTTTTTCTTTTTGTAATTTTCCCCTAGACTTTGGTGTCTGATTGCACCCCTCGACCCCGATGAAGTATGCGCCAAAGCTGCAGTGACACGCAAAGAACAAACCAATTGCAAACAAAAGATACACATCACAAAAGAAGTAAAATCACAAGAATGGCTCTTAAGACTTTTTCCAAAGTATATACTTTTTGCACATTATCAAATCCAAAAAGCATACTTTAATATGATGTCATTACAGGACGTGTTTATTCAATAATGATGTTTTGCATAAAAATTTATAAGTGTACGCTCGTATAAAGGATATATATATAGACTATACTAATTTTTCGGCTCAACTAATATTATGCATGCTTACTACCATCTCATTCGTGTGCTTATCGGATAGGGTTCCAACTTGTTAAAACATCACACTCAAAAGTTTAAATTGATAGATGAGGGAGATCACATGAATATAAAGAGGATATGAGATAATATGAGATAATAATTTCAATACCCCCTCTCGAGGGGCACGTGAAATTTGACTAATAGGTGGTGGACATACATTCGCACAAAGGATAACTTGGTTCTGATAGCATGTTAGAATATCTAATCCAAAAACTTAAGCCGATAGGACGGAGAAAAATCATATGGAATATCAAGAGCATATAAGACCTTTTATTAGACGATGTGAGATAATAACTTTGACACAACTATAGGGTGCTCGCATGGAGTGGAGGTATTATACCATGGTATTTCTTTGCGCGCGGTGGCGAAGGACATGGATCCATCACGTTTTTTCCTCGCTCGAGGACCTCATACGGCCTCAAAACTTGGTGGCGAAGGCGCGGCTCGAAGGTGGAGGTGCCAAGGAGCCACAGTCGATGGTAGGAGGGGTAAGGCAACGACGGAGACTGAGATGAAGAGGAGATGCAGATGGAGATGTGGATGGGGAACTAAGATCTGATTGAAGCAGGGAGAATAGGCATGCGACGGCTACGGTGACAAAGGTAGGCAGCGGCGACGTGACGACAAGGGTGGCAAGACGGCAGGACCGGGCTTGGCGATGACGTCGGTCAGGATTTGAGGGGAGAGAGGAAACTTAGAGCTTTTTTGTATTTTTTTTTTCTTGAGTCGGGGAGAAGAAGACCAGTCAAATTGTACTATGTCATGATATTTGGGGGCGAGGCACTAGTATGAGAGGCAACGCATGAGAATAATAGTGCTCTCGATTGTCATGGTTCCCAATAATGTGATATTAAGTAGGGACGCCGTGATGGGAACACTTTAAAAACGTTAGTCTAAACTCCTTAATCATTATTAAACTATTTTCAAGATTGAAAGTCGTTGGAGATCCCACATGATTCATGTCTATTGCTCTATCCCCAATCTGCAGAAAATTTATAAAATTAGTCTTCCTAATCTCAGATATATGCTCCAAATAACATATGGTCTCATGCGCTCTCTCTCTCTCTCCTTTCACCGTATCTAAGAAGTTGCTCCTGCCGCTCCCGCATAAAACCCAAAACGCTTCTTCTCCATCTCTCTGCGTCTCTCTCGCCAAATTCAACGTTTGAAAAGAAACATCTCTTCGTCCTCCTCCTCCTTCGTCTCCTTGAAGACACATGTCCCTTACCGCCCCCACTCTACTTCAGATAACAGCCCGAACACTCTCCGGTGGACTACTCACCCCACCACCATGTTCCACCACAAACCACCACGACGTCAGTTTCAACCCCACCGACGACGACCCACAAGACAAGGCTCGCCGCCGCCGTCGTCGGCGGAGAGGGAGAGGGAGCCGATGTTTGAGAAGCTGCTGACGCCGAGCGACGTTGGGAAGCTGAACAGGCTGGTGATACCGAAGCAGCACGCGGAGAAGCACTTCCCCTGGTCGACGAGGCGACTCAGCTGCTGAGCTTCGAGGACGAGTCCGGGAAGTGGTGGAGGTCCGCTACTCCTACTGGAGCAGCAGCCAGAGCTACGTCCTCACCAAGGGCTGGAGTCGCTTCGTCAAGGACAAGCGCCTCGACGCCGGGGACGTCGTCCTCTTCCACCGCCACCGTTGCCGACTCCGACCGCCTCTTCATCGGTTGGAGGCGGCGAGGGGTGTCATCTCCTGGTGTCTCCACAGTGGCGGCGGAGACACGTGGCGGTGGTGGGGGTTTCTGTGCCGTGCGGCGTCCTTATCCTGGCCACAATGATGGGCCGTCCCAACCTGGCTGCTGTACCCATAGTCAAGCCGGTAATTGGCTTTTTTTTTTTCATGTTTTGTTTACATTATCCTCTCTCTCTCTCTCTCTCTCTAAATTGAAATTGAAAAGGAAAAAAGGAAAGGAATTAGGCAAGTGTTCACCTTGTAGTAGTAGCACGTCAGTTCCCTAGAAGGAAATGCAACTCTAGGAAATCAGATTTTGTTCGCACATTTCCTACAAAAAAAAACATAATCTTTCTTGTAGTTTTTTTCAATCAAGTTGTGGAGATGAATGTAGGAGAAATCGGACTATTTTTAAGCCAGAGATTCAGGGATATATTTGACACATGAACGTACCACACGGTTAGTACTCACGATACACTGGCTTTTGGGACTCCGAAACCAGGAGGCGCTCCTGCCGTCGGGAACAACCCGAGGAGGGTGAGGCTGTTCGGCGTGAACTTGGAGTGCCGGCTCGACGGCGATGAGGAGTCCGAGCCACCGGCTCGAGCCACGGTCCCGACCCACACCACGACCTCTCCTCTAATTCATCCAGCTCTAATCGTCACATGGTACGCCCAACTATTCTCTCTCTCTGTTTTAGTTCCAATCTTCCCACTATTAGAAATGTTCATAGCAATTTCATGGATCATCTTGTGACGTCCCCTCTAGTCAGAGACAACGCAGGGATATTATATTATAAGGGCCTTTAATGATAGTTCCTCCACATGGGGGCAAAATCACATGGTTTCCTATACCTTGGAAAGGTTCCCGCATTTAGGGTGTCAAATATCATCACAGGCGTTTGTTTAAGGAATAATTAAGGATATGATTTCCCATGCTAATCGATAATATTTCCAATCGAAATTCGTCGCCCATGCGAAATCCCATAAAGATGTTGAAAGGCGATCACGTGTATAAAGTGTTCCGATGCTTGTTACTCTCGAAAATAAAGTAAGTGAGCCTAAGAAAGTCACCGGGTCGTTGGCATAATTTAGTAGGAGCCACGAATTTGGTTACAACGTTCGTTAATAGCTAGATTAATGTCCCAATCGTCCTGACACCTAGACTGAGTCATGACACAAGTGAAGCCAGGGTTGTCTTTACTTGAGACAAAGTCCCCCTTGGCTTTGGTTTGCTGTTTCGTTGATTTCAATTCTTGAGGAGAAATGTAAACATCACAAGTTGCATTCATCTGTACTCCTGAGTATCTTGAACTAAGGATGCAAGATCTGCTTCTATGATACTAATAATTGGTCAAAGCTCTCATCAGGTACGGGGACCTCGTAATCTAATGATTTATTGCGCTATCATTAGTCTGTTTTGTTTTTGTTCATGAACAAAGTACCATGTGATAGAATAAAATCCCGCCTCTGAAATTGACCGACAGCAACATGTACACCCCAAGAAAGAAATACAGAGCACTGATTCCTACGACGTCGTGGGTTTTTTTTTTTTTGGTTTCTGGTGTCTATTCCAACAGGTCTCCACTTTATCTGAGGAAGATCGTCTCGACCCACATGAGAAATCGCCGAGGATAAGATCTGTGGACGTGACTTCTTTCCTCTTCTTTTTTCAATTTTTAAATTGACTGACCGAGCCCAACTTGGAGAGCTCATTGGAAGTACTCACCATTGACAAGAAAGGATCGAACGAACAACCAAAAAAAAGGGGGGGAAAAATCCCAGATTTTCAGGCAAATCCTGAAGGTTTACAGCAAAGGAAATCGAATTGATCAAGGAAGGGCTAAGAAACAAGAGGGACTGTAGATGGGAACATGAAGGTGGGAAAAGGACCGCACAAAGGCAAAAAAGGGAAAGAAGAAAAGCAAATGGTTGAACTCAGGGGTCCATTTGCTGCTTGAGATTCTATAAATCTCCATAATTTCTTTCTTTCTTTGATCCGTGAAATGAAAATACTGAAATGGGATTTGTTTCGGGTACTAGCAAAAAAAACTCAGGAAAAAAAAAGAGGGAAAGAAGGAGGGAAGGGATGGTGCTGTTGGGTGGAGTTGAATGGACCATTGATGATGATAGGAGGTCTCTATCTTCTGTACATACATCTTTCGAAAGTGATCAGTAGTTTAATCTTGTCATGTGTTTTTGGTGATTCATATGGCCGAGGATTTGTATTTGAGTCAGACTCAATACAAATCCTGGCCATATGAATCACCAAAAACACATGACAAGATTAAACTACTGATCACTTTCGAAAGATGTATGTACAGAAGATAGAGACCTCCTATCATCATCAATGGTCCATTCAACTCCACCCAACAGCACCATCCCTTCCCTCCTTCTTTCCCTCTTTTTTTTTCCTGAGTTTTTTTGCTAGTACCCGAACAAATCCCATTTCAGTATTTTCATTTCACGGATCAAAGAAAGAAACAAATTATGGAGATTTATAGAATCTCAAGCAGCAAATGGACCCCTGAGTTCAACCATTTGCTTTTCTTCTTTCCCTTTTTTGCCCTTTGTGCGGTCCTTTTCCACCTTCATGTTCCCATCTACAGTCCCTCTTTGTTTCTTAGCCCTTCCTTGATCAATTCGATTTCCTTTGCTGTAAACCTTCAGGATTTGCCTGAAAATCTGGGATTTTTCCCCCCTTTTTTTTTGGTTGTTCGTTCGATCCTTTCTTGTCAATGGTGAGTACTTCCAATGAGCTCTCCAAGTTGGGCTCGGTCAGTCAATTTAAAAATTGAAAAAAGAAGAGGAAAGAAGTCACGTCCACAGATCTTATCCTCGGCGATTTCTCATGTGGGTCGAGACGATCTTCCTCAGATAAAGTGGAGACCTGTTGGAATAGACACCAGAAACCAAAAAAAAAAAAACCCACGACGTCGTAGGAATCAGTGCCTCTGTATTTCTTTCTTGGGGTGTACATGTTGCTGTCGGTCAATTTCAGAGGCGGGATTTTATTCTATCACATGGTACTTTGTTCATGAACAAAAACAAAACAGACTAATGATAGCGCAATAAATCATTAGATTACGAGGTCCCCGTACCTGATGAGAGCTTTGACCAATTATTAGTATCATAGAAGCAGATCTTGCATCCTTAGTTCAAGATACTCAGAGTACAGATGAATGCAACTTGTGATGTTTTACATTTCTCCTCAAGAATTGAAATCAACGAAACAGCAAACCAAAGCCCAAGGGGGACTTTGTCTCAAGTAAAGACAACCCTGGCTTCACTTGTGTCATGACTCAGTCTAGGTGTCAGGACGATTGGGACATTAATCTAGCTATTAACGAACGTTGTAACCAAATTCGTGGCTCCTACTAAATTATGCCAATGACCCGGTGACCTTTCTTAGGCTCACTTACTTTATTTTCGAGAGTAACAAGCATCGGAACACTTTATACACGTGATCGCCTTTCAACATCTTTATGGGATTTCGCATGGGCGACGAATTTCGATTGGAAATATTATCGATTAGCATGAGAAATCATATCCTTAATTATTCCTTAAACAAACGCCTGTGATGATATTTGACACCCTAAATGCGGGAACCTTTCCAAGGTATAGGAAACCAATTTGATTTTGCCCCCATGTGGAGGAACTATCATTAAAGGCCCTTATAATATAATATCCCTGCGTTGTCTCTGACTAGAGGGGACGTCACAAGATGATCCATGAAATTGCTATAAACATTTCTAATAGTGGGAAGATTGGAACTAAAAAAGAGAGAGAGAATAGTTGGGCGTACCATGTGACGGATTAGAGCTGGATGAATTAGAGGAGAGGTCGTGGTGGTGGTCGGGACCGTGGCTCGAGCCGGTGGCTCGGACTCCTCATCGCCGTCGAGCCGGCACTCCAAGTTCACGCCGAACAGCCTCACCCTCCTCGGGTTGTTCCCGACGGCAGGAGCGCCTCCTGGTTTCGGAGTCCCAAAAGCCAGTGTATCGTGAGTACTAACCGTGTGGTACGTTCATGTGTCAAATATATCCCTGAATCTCTGGCTTAAAAATAGTCCGATTTCTCCTACATTCATCTCCACAACTTGATTGAAAAAAACTACAAGAAAGATTATGTTTTTTTTTGTAGGAAATGTGCGAACAAAATCTGATTTCCTAGAGTTGCATTTCCTTCTAGGGAACTGACGTGCTACTACTACAAGGTGAACACTTGCCTAATTCCTTTCCTTTTTTCCTTTTCAATTTCAATTTAGAGAGAGAGAGAGAGAGAGAGAGATAATGTAAACAAAACATGAAAAAAAAAAAGCCAATTACCGGCTTGACTATGGGTACAGCAGCCAGGTTGGGACGGCCCATCATTGTGGCCAGGATAAGGACGCCGCACGGCACAGAAACCCCCACCACCGCCACGTGTCTCCGCCGCCACTGTGGAGACACCAGGCGATGACACCCCTCGCCGCCTCCAACCGATGAAGAGGCGGTCGGAGTCGGCACGGTGGCGGTGGAAGAGGACGACGTCCCCGGCGTCGAGGCGCTTGTCCTTGACGAAGCGACTCCAGCCCTTGGTGAGGACGTAGCTCTGGCTGCTGCTCCAGTAGGAGTAGCGGAACCTCCACCACTTCCCGGGACTCGTCCTCGAAGCTCAGCAGCTGAGTCGCCTCGTCGACCAGCGGGAAGTGCTTCTCCGCGTGCTGCTTCGGTATCACCAGCCTGTTCAGCTTCCCAACGTCGCTCGGCGTCAGCAGCTTCTCAAACATCGGCTCCCTCTCCCTCTCCGCCGACGACGGCGGCGGCGAGCCTTGTCTTGTGGGTCGTCGTCGGTGGGGTTGAAACTGACGTCGTGGTGGTTGTGGTGGAACATGGTGGTGGGGTGAGTAGTCCACCGGAGAGTGTTCGGGCTGTTATCTGAAGTAGAGTGGGGGCGGTAAGGGACATGTGTCTTCAAGGAGACGAAGGAGGAGGAGGACGAAGAGATGTTTCTTTTCAAACGTTGAATTTGGCGAGAGAGACGCAGAGAGATGGAGAAGAAGCGTTTTGGGTTTTATGCGGGAGCGGCAGGAGCAACTTCTTAGATACGGTGAAAGGAGAGAGAGAGAGAGCGCATGAGACCATATGTTATTTGGAGCATATATCTGAGATTAGGAAGACTAATTTTATAAATTTTCTGCAGATTGGGGATAGAGCAATAGACATGAATCATGTGGGATCTCCAACGACTTTCAATCTTGAAATAGTTTAATAATGATTAAGGAGTTTAGACTAACGTTTTTAAAGTGTTCCCATCACGGCGTCCCCTACTTAATATCACATTATTGGGAACCATGACAATCGAGAGCACTATTATTCTCATGCGTTGCCTCCTCATACTAGTGCCTCGCCCCCAACATATACAATTTGACTGGTCTTCTTCTCCCCGACTCAAGAAAAAAATACAAAAAAGCTCTAAGTTTCCTCTCTCCCCTCAAATCCTGACCGACGTCATCGCCAGCCCGGTCCTGCCGTCTTGTCCACCCTTGTCGTCACGTCGCCGCTGCCTACCTTTGTCACCGTAGCCGTCGCATGCCTATTCTCCCTTGCTTCAATCAGATCTTAGTTCCCCATCCACATCTCCATCTGCATCTCCTCTTCATCTCAGTCTCCGTCGTTGCCTTATCCCCTCCTACCATCGACTGTGGCTCCTTGGCACCTCCACCTTCGAGCCCGCGCCTTCGCCACCAAGTTTTGAGGCCGTATGAGGTCCTCGAGCGAGGAAAAACGTGATGGATCCATGTCCTTCGCCACCGCGCAAAGACAATACCATGGTATAATACCTCCACTCCCATGCGAGCCACCCTATAGTTGTGTCAAAGTTATTATCTCACATCGTCTAATAAAAGTCTTATATGCTCTTGATATTCCATATGATTTTTCTCCGTCTATCGGCTTAAGTTTTTGGATTAGATATTCTAACATGCTATCAGAACCAATGTTATCCTTTGTGCGAATGTATGTCCACCACCTATTAGTCAAATTTCACGTGCCCCTCGAGAGGGGGTATTGAAATTATTATCTCATATTATCTCATATCCTCTTTATATTCATGTGATCTCCCTCATCTATCAATTTAAACTTTTGAGTGTGATGTTTTAACAAGTTGGAACCCTATCCGATAAGCACACGAATGAGATGGTAGTAAGCATGCATATATATTAGTTGAGCCGAAAATTAGTATAGTCTATATTATATATCCTTTATACGAGCGTACACTTATAAATTTTTATGCAAAACATCATTATTGAATAACACGTCCTGTAATGACATCATATTAAAGTATGCTTTTTGGATTTGATAATGTGCAAAAAGTATATACTTTGGAAAAAGTCTTAAGAGCCATTCTTGTGATTTTACTTCTTTTGTGATGTGTATCTTTTGTTTGCAATTGGTTTGTTCTTTTGCGTGTCACTGCAGCTTTGGCGCATACTTCATCGGGGTCGAGGGGTGCAATCAGACACCAAAGTCTAGGGGAAAATTACAAAAAGAAAAAGTCGTAAACCTATTATAATCGTGTCAATTTAGTCCTAACTTTTTTTTGACAAATTTAGTCATATACATTTTACAATTATGCCAATTTAGTTAATCTGGCCAAATTTGGCTGATCGGCGCTGACGTGGACACCGGCCGCCCAGCAACATAACATTTTTATTTTTTAAAAAAAAAATTGAATCCACCACAAGTAAATTATCGATGTCCTGACAATGGACACAAAATGCACCTTGCTAGGGGCCGAGCGAGGCTGAGACTCGACCTCACCATGGTTGGGTGACTCTCAACTCGCCCAGCTATGGTGAGGCCTCACCACGGCCAGCAAGGGCGAGCTTCATTTGAGGCTGGTGAGGTGGACCAGAAGTCGCTCGTGTTAAGATAAGCATTGCAAAGTTCAAAAGCTACTCATTGGTCAGAGGAAAAGGATGAAGAAAATAAAATAAGAATATTAAAATATTATGTTTCCAAAACGCCGACTAGTCAATTTGACCGAACGGACTAAATTAGTACAATTGTAAAAGATTTAGGATTAAATCAACAAAAAAAAATTAAAATCGAATTGACATAATTAAAATAAATTTATGATTTTTCTAGTAATTTTTTTCATAATTTATAGGGGCGGACGAAAAGGGGAAATTTTCTTTACTATATGAAAGAAGTTTGCTTGGGCCAGAAACGGGGGATGCCTTGAGGGAAAAGAAAAAGGCCAGGGTTGGGCGATGGAGGAATCTACCACAGAAGGTGAATTCGTACTCTTAATGGAGGTCTTGCAATCGGCAAATCTTTATGGTTTATGGTAGTATCGCCTCGGTGGGAAACACGACATCTCCACGAGGCATCTGTTTAAGGAAAGTTATGACCGACGAAGTGTGTCGGGTTGGTGTTTCGACAAAGAAATAAGGGTGAAAACAAATATATTAGAAAATTAAAAAAAAAAAAAAGAAAAACGGAATTCCTGACCTATGTATTCCACATTTCCCAAGCGAAATGAAGATCTACCTGTCCTGTCCTGCGTTGCAACTTGGAGATTTTTCGTCAAACACTGAAGTTCATGGCCTGTCCCCCTTTGTGCATCGTCTTCATTTTCGAGGAAGATGGGAAATTGGATTTCTGGGTCATCCTGAAATGGTGGGAATAATAATAATTGTTGCCACCTAGCATGTCATGTACCGGTTCTGTTCTTGATTGATGTGAAAGGAGAGAGTTGCCTTTTGTTTATTGGGTTTAAATTGTGTAGACCTCGTTGAATCAAGATAAGCTTCGTTAAATTTGTTGCCAGCAGCCAGTTTAGTGTGAGGATTTAGGGTTTTGAAAGGCCGGGAACAAAAACATCCAACACTTGGGGAGTTTCTCACCAATTGGATTTCCAATTATGTCGAGTGGGATTCGACTCGATCCCATATACTTAATTGATCCCTAGTCATATATCATGATATTCCCAAACGTGAAGTAGTGAAGTTAAACACGTTTGCGGTAGCAGCACGTACATCCCACTATAGTTGATGCTTTTTAAATTTGTAGCATTCTTATTATAGGTGTAATGACCGGACATATCTATATCGAAATTACGAATCTCAAGTGCTCTTGAGTAAGGATCTCTTCACCGTTGTAAATCAATCATTCAATAGAAAAAAGCTTTTATTATACTCCCCACAACGAGACAACAAATGCTCACTAAGGAGGTTCGAGGATTGGCTGCTACTTACCTCACCTTAAAATCCTTTGTCAAAATATAATTTTTCAAACTCACCTTAACTATAATTGGTAAATGCCATTCATTGCAGAGCTTTTCGCAGGATCGTTTCCAGATCAACTAGGACTTTTTGAACTTGTAGGTTCAGATTGTGCTAGTTTTTCCGCCGGAGGGAGGTCACAAGAGTTTAGCTCAACCGAGATTGTCCCAGTAAAAGCAAAAGGTGAGAAAACGTTTGCTAGAAAAATTTGCACACCGGAATCTCAAGGGCCGATGCGCAATCCCCGAATATGACTCTTGTCAATTTAAATGAGGATTCTGTTAACAAGTGCAACGACACGAGAAAGTAATAATTTGACCAAATAATCAGCATTCAGACATATTAATGGATGATTCTGGAGTTTCTGATCGGACTCTTCTGGCATGTACATTCAGGATCAAGCAAAGCGATGCAATCCAAAGTGTTTATAAACTACTCTTGCTTAGCATGAGCAAATGTCTCAAGTGTCAAAATTTATATACAGTGCTTACTTTGATGCCAAAATTTTCGATGGCTTACTTAAGTGGCAAATTAGAGAAAAAACAATCACTTAAGTGCCAACAGCTAGAGATTCCAACAAAAAAATATACATAGCATTTATATTTAAAACATTTTAGTGCAACGTCATTTACAATTAGGACATAAGTCCACATACCAATTTTATTGAAAAAAAATTAAGTCTTAAACTTAAAAATAAGATTAAAAAAAAAAATAATAATAAAGTTAAAAAAAAAAGGGAGCGGCGATGGTTGTCCTTGCTGCTACTGCTCCACCAACTCTGGCAATGGCTAGCGACGGGTGTTCCTAGCAGAGTTGAGGGCTTGCACAACTCTCACCGCCATTGTCTCACCAACTCCGGTAATGGCTGGCGATGGGTGGGGGCAGTTCACTAGCCATTGCCAACGATGGTGAGACAATGGCGGTGAGAGTTGTGCAAGCCCTCAACTCTGCTAGAAACCCTTTTTATTATTATTATTTTGCTAGTTTTTAGCTTTTTTATTTGGTTTTATAATTTTTAAATTTTTTAATTTTTTTTAATTGCTGACTAGGATCCTCTGGCGAGGCACGTAGATGCCATGTAAGATTTCCAGTAAAATTCACCGAAATTGTCACTTAAATAATCGTTTTTAAAAAATGGGCACTTAAGTAATCCAAAAATAAATTTTGACATAAAAATGAGCTTCGTACATAAATTTCGACACTTTCCATGTTTTCTACAAGCAAACGTCTACTCACATGCCTCGTGATTTGGCCCACGTAGTATTAACTACATTGGGAACTTGATTGCAGCATCAGGTTGAAATTTGTGCTATTTTTGTGTTTCATTTCATTTGACACGAATGCATGTGTGACTCGTTCACATGAATCAAACGTAATATGACTAATCGGATTGTCATTTATTAATATCGATAAACATTTAAGAAAACAAAATATAAGAGTCAAATTTTGAAGCCCTCAGAGTAAAAGCCTGCACTTGGATAGTTGAAGAACTAGAAGTAGTACGAGTCGGAGAACCGCAGCTTAGGAGGACGATTCATTCGGCCAAGTCTCGGTAGTATTGAGAGATCCAGCCTGAGATGATCTTGATCTCCTTCTTCCTCACATCTTGAAGCCACTTGGGATCGTCACTGGTCGAGTATCGCAGGTCGACATGGTGCGCCCCTATCATCGACAACTTACGACGGTTAAAAATGACTCGTTGCACGTCCGAGAAAATCGATTTCATCACTCGGGGATCATAGAGTTCTACAAAACTTTCTTGGTGAGGGGAAAAAAGTGTGAATAATTGAAGAGTCACTTATGCTAAGTTTCAGAGACAGTGAACTGACCTTTTTTGGCCACTATTGCAACAATGCTCTTGGAAATGCTCTTCAACACCCTGCCATTTTTACCAAAGAGAAAGCATTATCAAACCATGGATTCCCACTATTAGGGATAGAGAGAGAGAGAGATACCCTCCACCACTCCAAGGGTCTCTTAAGCCATTGAAGAAGATGATGTTGCTCCCAAATCTCCTCAAGGTCCTCCTGATGTCCTGTTCTTTTTAAGTAGACACAATGGTGGACACAAAGATTCAGGTTAGGAGGGGGGATAAATAGATTGTGCAATTTCCTAAGGATGTGAGAGATATAGAAACTTATATGAAACCTTGTAGATTATCATATTTATACTTGTATAAAGTTGCACCAAGCATAGAACAATGTGAATACGGGTTACCCACGTGGCCGCCGAACTCGATAGGGATCCAGGTGGGCCTAGGGATGACGCCGAAGCGAGATGCACAGGAGCTGGCTCTATCATTGTAGTCATACTTGTGAGCTGGGAATATGCCTGTCTCTCGAACGCCCCCAGTTGGCAATATCATTTCAGTGCATGCCTGTGAGGAAGGAAAAGAATCGCGACATGCGCTCGCGCTAAAAAACAGCTTATAGGACATGAAATGGTACGAAAAGAACTTGCGATTCCAACATGCATTAGGATAATACCACAAAAGCATCATTAGTTACTTGACCTAATAAGACAGCTCGAGATTTCTCATCTCAAGGATATTCGCATTCAACTTTAGCTTTGCATAACTCCTAGAGATCAAGCGAAAATAGCACTCATGCACTTGGGGTGAAGAAAAATAACACTAGTTGAACTTAATTTCGAAACGGATGATTTATGCTAAGATTATATGGTGAACATGGGCTAAATATGATAACTAAAAGCTATTCGACCTCTGACGGCAACGTTGGAAGCGAAAGAACAAAAAACTTATTTAGGAAGCCTTCGTTCATTTTCATGGGCTGTTTCAATTGGGCTAGGCCCAAGCTACACATAGTTTCCATGGGTTCTGTTGGTGCCGTTTACATCTTTTTATCCTTGCATGCTGTATCTTGGATTCCCTTAGCCAAAATGAGATTGATGGATGGAAATTATCTTCTTCTTTTTTTAAGGCGAATTGACAATCTAAGCGCAAGTGTTATATCCTGTTTGCGGTAATGTTGGAGAAATTAAGATTCATGTACTAAATGAGTTTACTAAAATTTTAAGTTGGTAAGCCCATTTAAGCAATCAACATAAATATGTCACATCCATCTCTAGCATTATTTGAGTGATAATTTCCAAAAATGGTGGGGGTACCTGCCATTGCCATCCGTCGAGGCCATGAGGATCGGAATCGTCCATTAGATCAAAGCACGAGATGCCGCCACTGTAGTTGTAGAAGATGTTCGCGGCGCCGTGCAATTTTGCGAAATCATCACCTTTGCTCGGATCATCAATCGCCTTGCACATCTGCGCAAAATGGAAAAAGAGAGAGCATAAACGTTTGTCTCGCATCCGATTGTCTGTCCAAAGCCATGGAGCTGTTTAATTCGGAGACTTGATTAGTATAAAAGACGGCATCGCCACGCCTCAACATCGGCACAACGGAGTGAACTAACTAAATTCTCGCAAATCGATCGTGGACTATCGGGACCGAGTCGCCTTTTGCTGGTACATAGTATGCCAGTCCTTCATTTGACTTGGTTAATCACGCGCGACGACACAATCCTCGAAGACCAGATCTGCTTCACAAGTTGGTCATATATTTCAAGAAGTCTTTGAGTTTTATTGTCGAGTTTCCTTAGACTTTAAAAACAAAGATTGGTTCACTCGAGAAGTAACTATCTTTTCCCCCTGAAGATCAGATCTATGTGCCCCAAGAATTGTGAATTTGACTTGGAAATACTATTAAAGTGTGATCTTGAAGATCTTGCTTAGATTACACTGCTAATTACAGTTTATTGCTTGTTAAACAAACTATACCTGTTTGACTGGATAAGCAGGCAAGGGAGTCAAGAAATTGGCTGGAGTTGGATAATCGGTCATGGCCGAGTAAATGAGAGCAGTTTCCAGCCAACCTTTGAGATAACCCGCATCCGTGGAGTTCCTGCAATGGGGTAAACACTAAACAAAGACCACACCTAAAAGAATAGATTAAATCCCTGAGAAGCTAATACTTGTTCATGACTCATCTCGTACTTGCATAGTCCGAATGATTTCCGCAAGATCTCAAGCCCGCCTTGTTGCTTCGCTGTATCTTCAATCTTTTGCCATGATCGTTTGATCACTTCATAGCAATTCTCGCTCTCGCTCTGGTAGTTCACATCAATAGCTCTATTATACTCGCATGATTCTTGAATAGTCACGAGTCACGTAAAATCCACACGATCGGAATCAAGAATGCATACATTGGATTGATGGTGTTTGTAAAATAAGTAGGTTAGATGGCATTATGGTGTACAAAAACAAGAAATCACAGGTCAAATAGAATGAGCAGTAACATTCGATCTATGTTAGAAAAAGAACATAAATTCATAGAATAATTTGAGAGATTCAGCCGAGTTGTGTGATTTTCCGAATTACAAATCTCTTGACATTGTGGAATTACAGTTTAGGATATAGACTAAAACAACAAAAATGGTCCTTGAACTTTGATATAATGTGCAATGTAGTCATTTGACTTTTAACTTGTTCACTATAATTCTTTAACTTTATCCCAATGTACAATTGAATCTCTAGACTTTTAAATTGTTCGATGTGACCCTTAGACTTTTGGTACATGCTCAATTTAGTCCTTGAAATATGTGAAAATGTTCAATATTATCCTCGAGCTTGAATTAATGAAATGACAACATTAAGTATTTTCATATGGTTCAGGAATTATAATAAACATGTGTCAAAAGTTGAGGGATTATATCAAACAAATTAAAAGTTCGTGGATCATATTACATATTAGGGTAAATTTTAAGAATTATATTAAATAAATTAAAAGTTTAAGGATCACTTCACATATAAGTTGAGATACCATTTATGTCACTATTCTTGGAACATACGGTGGGCTCAAAGTTGAGGGCAGGACCATCTGCGGATACGTTTTGCCATGGAAGTTTTCTCACTACGATCTCTGGCCGAAGAAGAGACCTTCATGACCTATTAGCTGACCTAATCCCTAATCCCCATCTCTGTAAAGTCTTTGGAATCCCAGAACAACCCAAAACAAAATAATAAAAATTTGCAGAGAGAGAGAGAGAGAGAGAGAAACCCTAAAGTCTCGAGTGATGATGTCGGTGAAGCTGTAAGGAGAGGTGATGTTGTCGAAGTTGAGGATGGGAGAAGACGAAGACAAAGCGCCAATTGCGATGTGGGGATACTTTAGCCTGAACCATGCGGCCAACACTGCAATATTTTCAATAAACAAAACCATTCTTCAGAATATTTTCTGGTTTAACTCCATCTTCCTTTTCCTTGTGAAACCAGAAACCTCCATGCGCACCAGCTATGTAGTAAATCCATTATGTAAGACAAACGCATTATTTAATTAAGCTAAGCTGTGAAGACTGAGAACCCAAGTATTTGGTTTTCTCTATTAACAGTTGTGGGTGCGTGCGTGCGTGCGTGCGCGTGTGTGAGAGAGAGACAGAGAGAGAGCAGCATACTTCCACCGTAGGAACCTCCAAAAACCACCACTGGCGAATCCTCAGCCGTCCAGTTCTTCTTCAGATCAGTGATCAGTGTCGCGTAGTCCGCCAATGCTTGCGTCGAAGAGAGATAGCCCAGCGTGCTCGAATTGCTGGACGCCACCTCTTTGTTGCCCCCGAACGGAATCGATTTCCCGTAAAACCGATGCTTCGAAGAAACAAATAAGAACGATGATCTCTATATCCTTCTTGTAATGTACTTCGCAAAAGCAAAACATAATGACACAACAGTCGTATCCCCCATCCCCATGAGTATTTAGATCGGTTGGCAATATACCTCGATGAACACAAGAAGGGCATTGAAGCGGGGCGCGGTCTCGAACATGAAGCCCGTGTTCTGGGCGAACCACTCGATGTCACCCTCGTTCCCGGTGTAGACGAAGATGGGGGAGTTTCTCCGCCGACCGCCCCAGAAGGTAGAGTTGATCAAGTACCTCTGCTGGAACGTCTGGTAGCTCTCGGGACGGAAGCCGAAGTGGTCGAGGACTTGAGTGAAGTACCTTGTCTCGTAGAGCCCATTGTTGCTGCTCCGGTCGTCGGAGAGCGGCCGTCCTTGAGGATTTTCGGGGCGAATGAGAGGAGAAGGAAAGCGAGGTGTGGTCTTGCCGAGAGGCGAGACGGCCAAAGAGCATTGGAAGATCAGAGAGAGGCAGCGAAGAATGTTCAACAGTCGCTGGGTTGTACTCATGGTCTTGTGGTCTCTGGTGTTTGCAGTTGCAGAGGAAGTGAACCAATTCCTTTTGACTCGATTTAATGAGTGAAAAGCTATTCTTGAACTCCACTAATTGCAATTAGAGCGGGTTAAACGTGTGGGTAAGATTGGGCTTGGGCTTTGGTAGTCTTTTGATGGATTTGAGCCAAAACTTACCCAACGGTCCACCTAAATGGTCAAAGGTCCATACGTCCAATCCCGAACCCAAGTCGACGAATGAACTTTCAGTTCGTTGATTAAACCATCAATGTAAATAAGAAATATGGGGAAGAGCGAGTAAGGGCTTTAATAGAAGACCATTTAACGTTAATATATTATCAATTACAACTAATTAAGGATGCACATAATCCGTAAACATGGAGAATCAAGGAAATATCATAACTGTCTTTAATAAGCGTAATCATTGCATCTACCTCCACTTCCTCCTACTAGGTGGCGGCAATTTGACTTCACTGTGTGGTTAGACATAATGGAATGGAGGGCGAAGGCGGCGTGCTAATTGATGCAGGAGATGGATGTAAGGAAATCAGTGCTCAATCTTTTTCATGAAGACCCAACCAACTCATGTTGAAGAATCATCGTATTCCAATTAATTCTAAGGTTGGGAATCACATTCCAACTCTAAATCCAACATCCAAATGCAAATTTCTTTCTATTATAGACGTATGTTGCCGGTCCTAACTATTGTTGTCACGCCAATGCCCTCTCTCTCTCTCTCTCTCTCATGAAGAAGCTCATCACATGAAATATCTCGTTCACCTTCCTTGTCACAGGTTCTAAGATCAATTTCAAGATATATGCAAGTTTCACTTGGATTCTTAATTGAACGATTTCAATGAATCAGCACTTTTAATGATCATCATTTACTAACCACGATTAGACGCATGAATAAATAGGAAGCATTAACAAAGTAAAAGTCTCTATCATAAATATCGCCAAACTTGAAAGTTTAAACTAGTGGTTGTAGATTACACACTCATCATTGTATGTCAAGGAATACCATAGGGATCGCGCGAGAGACATACACCAAGAAAGCCAGCAAAAAAAAAAATGTCATAGGTTCAGGTTCTCCACCTACCTTTAACATGTAATTTACTTGTTGGAAAATGTTCCCTAGTTTTTTGAAACCTACAATCTACCCATCCATAACTTGAAATTAAAAACCGGCTTCCACCGCCATCCAATTCATGTCTACAATATGAAACCAATGTGCTCTACGCGTTATGTTGCTCAGAACCCAAGTAAGGTTTCCCTCCTACCTCTATAGTCCCAAAATATGCAAAGGGACTGCTCTGCCATCCAATGAGGTAGCTTAGTTTGAGAATAAGATGCCCCAAACAGACGTCAACCACCCGAAACAGTCGGGCCCTGCCAATTTTATATGACTCGCTAAGATATTAAAAAGCATTGACTAAATGCGAGACATAACTTTACAAGAAATAATAAGTACCACAAGCTGATCCCCAACTTCCATTTTTCCGATCAAAGTTGCCATGTATACTCTTGTCTAGTATCCATATAATTCTTTTGAACTTCCTCTCCATAGATGATAATCAATATTAATGTCCTCTTGAGTACAAAATAACATATAAATTGTCTCTTTTTTTTCTTTTTCATTATATGTAGAGGCTTCTTGCCCCTTTTATTGGCATGCTGTGTCCCGAGCATGCTCCGATGCGATTCCGTGACTTTTTGCGTTCCGATTCTTGGGGTATCACCCCGGTTTGTTGAATGGGTATTGGGCAGGAAAACGCCCACGTGTGCTATTGGTTGTTGAAACTCATATCTAATGTTTGAAGAAAATTCAAAAGAATTGAATTTCGAGGTTGCCACAAATGATTGCCCTCTATAAAGATCATCTAGATGCGAAATAACTCAAAAACCTCTGGGATTAAAATAATGTCACTTTCCACTTTCTTTTGGAGTCACTTTTCAAAAGCACGGGATGTTATCATTTGGTAGCGTGCACGGGACACAAGGATACATCACCCGATGAAAATTAGCCGGGTGCTATAGAACCGCCGCCACTAGTCAGTCCCAAATCCTATCCTCGTATTGATGGCAATTTATTTAGATCACCATATATAAAAGCCCCAATTGCGTCGAAGATCCTCCTACCCCCTCCACCCCGTTGGGCGAAAATTATTAGCCACAATACTATGTTGGAATTACTGCACGAAGAATTTACGATTAAATTTATAAAATTGAAAAAGTTTTAATGAAACCAACTAACATTCATACAATATTTTAGAATTGACTGGACATTTCTCCATATTAGTTGAATTCCTTTTATGGTCATAACTTAACATTGCAATATTCCGTGACTTGTTTTCCCTAATAACTAGTCCTTTGTTGTCTACACGGATTTGGATTGTAAATTTATCTATAGAGTGTTCCATAACGTCGAAAATTTTCCCCAAGCTTGTGACTTTCCACGAAATATCATACATCAGTCTAGACTGTCATCAATCTGATTTTTCCCCGGTATCCTTAGAATAAACTCACCACCATGGATCGCAATGCTTTTTCCGTAAGATATACAAAGACCCGATCAGCGCGGTAACCTCCTATGTATCATTGTTTTCCATAATCCCATGGTATCATACCAATTGTCAACATTCCGTAAAGTTTCCTTCAAAATATTTCATAAAGTACAAAATTACTATCTTTCGAAAAACCATTTGAACGATCAGATTTCATTTAATTTTGATCTGGAGTCCAGATTACATATGAAACGAATTTTGGTGAATCGCTAGGATCAACTATAGGTTTTTCCCCTGGCAAAACCCAACTATTTTAATAAATTGCCAGACGAGCCACAGCAAGATTTGGATGACTCATATTAAAGGATCTAACATACCTGTATTGCCCTCCTATATATTTATTGCCAGCTAATTCAAGCCGAATTCCTCCATCTTTGACTTTTTTTTAATTGAATAAATTCAAGAGACCCAAGGAATGATGTGCGACCATTATTATTCTCTTGGCTTTTAAAATTATTTTTTAATTGCCACAATTTTTTAAATCCCGATCTGGCGGCTCGCTGTCTCCACTCCTCACACTCCTCTGCTTGCCCGCGCACACCCACTTGGTTCCACAACCTCCGTGGCAAATCACATTTGTCCTCGGCCGAACCCGGTCAAATTCGGACCTACGGTCGCTGGTCTTACCCGGAACCTACACGCCCGTGAGGAAATACAAGATCACCGTCCCATTGATGTGCTCTGTAGCACCTGATCTCATCCGCAGTGATTCCTCGTTTTGGTTTCCCAAGTCATCATCAATCGGGACTCCTAGACGGTTTCCTGCTTAATAAACTGCCGGAATCATATGTTAATAGTGGATGTCTCTTTTGTTAGAGCTAGGGCCGAGGTTTAAACCATGCTTGCATTAATTTAAAAGTGGCATTTTAATTCGAAACACAACATAATATGTTCAACAAAATAAATAAAATAACCAGCCCGGCCCGAAACATAAATATGGTAGCCGCATATACTACCAAAAACTCTCCCCTTTTTAAAACTTAATGCCGCACATTTACACATAATTAATGTCTGTTATCATAAAATATCCACCTAGCTGATGCAAATTTGCCGTACTCGTGCAAGTCCACATTTATTTCAAATTTTTTTCTATACCTACAAAAAAAGTAACAATCCAATCCAAACATCTCGCCGATTGAGAAGCGGTGCGGATTCACTCCGACAAAGATTCCTTTAGTTAAAAAATAAGAAGCTTAAATCTGTATTTTTGTAAACACGGAAATTAATTCACGAAACAAAATGTGCAGTAAATCGGATCGGCTTTGAGTTGTTCCATGATTGAAAATCATAGAGCATAAAACCGAGTCATGAGTATATACTTTGAAAATGTTTTTGTAGAGTCGATAGCAAATCTGTTATGAATAGCTGATAGTTCAATTTGAAATTTTTGAGGCTATGATTTTGAAGACTGACGTCATAAGAACGGTTAGTATTGATGCCTCTCTCTCTCTTTTTTTTTTTTTTTTTGCGGCTTTACTGAGCGTTATATGTAATTGTAGACGTTTGGTGACCGCATCGACTGTCCCTCGCATCCTCTGCATACGTATCGTCAGACGAAGAAGCCATTCGAGGAACCCGCAGAAAGCTCTCCGACATCTTCGGACTTCTTAAAGGGATCGACGCACTTTCCTTTTCGCATGTTTTGCTGGTTCGCACTAGGCTATGTCTCGGCTCTTGTCCGATACGAGCTCGTAGAGGTGTGCC
>JAGVVM010013787.1:0-12910 GCA_019149425.1 Psidium friedrichsthalianum
CGTTGATTTCTTTTCTTTTTTTCCCCCTGTTTTTCTTTTCTTTCTCTTTGTTGATCATCGTTTACTCTGACACCATCTAAGTTTTTCCTTGCAATGTGATATCTCATACCAGGTAAATCCTTAACCCTTCTCCCCTTCCTAACATTACAGATATTCTTGTAAATTATGGCAATATTAGTTATATAAGCAGTGAATTTCAAATCTAGATGTTAATAGTACTTTTTGGCAAACTTACGTAAAGTAGAGTTTGGTTTTTGGGGGGTGAAATCTTTGGCTAACACACCTAAACTCTAGGTCAATCCATTTTTTGGGTTACTTTTTTCGAGGTTAATCTGACCCTCTTCTTTCCATGCATTTCTTATGACTTTCGGGAATACCACTTCGGCTTCCAAATTATTCAGAGCTTATGCTAGATGGAATGCCCTTAGCAAATTTTAAAACTCTTTTATATATATCCTTGTTTTGGATTTGTTGCTCTTTGTGGTCATCCACCACACCTCAAGCAGTGGAAATAACAAAAGATGTTCCCATGTGACCAAAGCTCACTGGTAACTGACGATGCCATCACGACTGCGAGCGAGCAAGCTTCGCCAGGCATTGCAGTTGCGAACGAAAGGTGGCTTGCCATTCGAGGCTGGGTGGAGCCTACAGCTGCAATGGCCTTGCCCAATGGCCGATGAACTTTAAGTGACCCTCACCAACATAGGGGGCAAGGGAAAAAGAGAAGTAAAGAAAAAATATTTATTAAAAATTTTGCACATTATGCCGGCCAAATTGATAAATTGGCTAAATGCAAAAAGTTTTTTTAGGATTGAATTGACACAAAAAAATATATATATGTAGGACTGCCTTGGCATAATTTAATAGATTATAATCTTTTGATAATTTTCCTCAATTAGCATGGGTTGTCATGGTCCGGCCAGATCAGATTTCCTTTCACTTGATTCGACTTGGAAAACATAAGAGATGTGGGCAATACTCGAACCCAAACTTGAACCGACCTGATTGCGTATGCAACAAATCAAAAGCATGGGTTTCTTTCTTTATTGAAAGGTTAAAAAAAATTATTTTTTTCTTTTAAAACCTTTCCAACCGAACACTATGAGATGTGTGCATACCCGAACCGACCTCAATTGCATATGCAAGAAATTCAAAAGCATAGGTTTGGGTCGTCCCTTTTATTTATTATTTTCTTTTTATAACTTCGAAACCAACTCGCCCATCTGAATTTTTTGTCAAAACCCTATCTCGAGGTTCAGGATCAGATTGGTCAAATTAAAAGTGTAGAGAAACACATTGTATATTAATTTAAAAGTTCCGAGGTCATATGGTCAAATTAAAAGTTCAGAATCACATTACACATTAAATCCAAAGTTAGAGATCATTTATGTCCATTGATCCTACCAACAACCCTAGCGCCCAGGTTCAAAAAAAAAAAAATTATTTGTTTTCTTTTCCGTGGATTTTTTTTGGGGCCCCCCCCCCCCCCCATTCCCTGAGCTATTGCGGTGGCGATGACTATCCGAGAAGTGATGCTTTCGCCTCTTGCCTTGATCTTCTGTCTTCTGGGTATAATATACATGCCACGTCACTATCACGTGATGGTAACCACGTGACCAGTGAATGCTATTAATTCAGATGGGTCGGTTGGTCCTCAGGAAGCTTTTCCCTTTACATGATTTGAACTCTTTCATGCCCCATTTCTACTTCCACTTTCCATCTTTGGTTTAATAAGAAGAACTGGGAATGCCAATGCCACACCTGCCTAATACATTTATAGCGAGCTCATCAGGAAATCAATGGCTCCAAGACGGTAGGCTCCACACACCACTGTTTTGACATTGTTCCTCAAACCTACAGCAGAGTACGTATGGCAAAGCATAACCTAGTTATACAACTAAGCTATAGCAAAACTGATTTCCGACTGTGGAAAAGGGACTGTCGAGCACATGCATAGGTTGGAAAATGGCAGCAGTACAAAGATAATACTCCACACGCACGCAGAGAGGACCTACAGAGGAAGGGCATAGAGGAAACAAACAAGAACTCAAGAACCAAACTCCACTGATGACTTTAAAAAAGATATCAATGATAAACAAGAAGAGATGGTGAGAATATGACATGACACGATCCTAGTGAAGCTGATTTACAAGTTTGGCCTCCCATTTGAGAGCCACTTGGAGAGCGACCTCGCGGAGGACCCGTCTTCCCGAGCACCTTCGCCATTGCGTCCTAAGGTCCTTTTCATACATGTGTAAATCCCTTCCCTTCTTCGCCTCCTTTAGGCCCTTCACAACCCTAGTGATCTCGTCCCCCCGCCCCCCCAACTAGGCTGCTCTCCACTTCGCCCACATTCCAAAAGTTCAAAAACTAGATTGGTCCAAATTAAAATTTAGAGACACGTTGCACATTGGCTAAGTTCACGGATCATATTGTCAAACTAAAAGTTTAAGGATCATATTACCCATTGAATCAAAGTTCAGAAATCATTTATGCCATTATCCCTACCAAAAACCCCGCGCCCAATTCCTCAATTTTTTTCATTTGTTTCTTTTCCGTGATGCCTTGAGCTATTGCCTGCTTTTGGATATAAAAAAAATACAGCCACGTCGCCTGCCACGTGATTGGTACCACGTGACCAGTGAATACGTTTTCTAGCGCGAGCGGTTCAAGCAGAAATGATGAAAATGGAAAATAAATAAATAAATAATAAAAATGTGGACTGATACCAACCAGTATGATTCTTCCTTTTTGTTGAACGCTCCCACGAAGGAAAGTCGTTTGACCAGTTTGTCTTCTTTTTTTAATCTATTTAATTTTTACGGTTCAAGCACCTTCAGGAACTTTTTGGGAAAAAAGAAAAAAATAAATAAAAAGTAAATGATGAAAATACCCTTGGTCAAGCATTTCTTTAAAATAACGAAGGCACTTCATATCATAATTTTGAGAAAAGAAGAGCACTTTAGGCTCTTTTGTCAATTTTCTCCAATGTTTAGACTCACAATTTTTCGTTAAATAAGGAAAATTTCAAAAAAGGGTGTGAAGTGTCTTAATTTTCTCAAAGAAGATCTGAAGTTGACATTATTTTAATAAGGACATGAAATACCATTATTGTCTAATAAGGGCCTGAAGTGACGTTATCAATCTAAAAAGGGGAGCTTGACTCACTCGCTAATAAGGGCATTTTGTCATTTAACATTTTTATTATTATTTTCAATTTTTTTAAAAAAAAATAAAACTGAAAAAAAAAAACACAAGCAAGATGGGGTTGCTGCTAGTCTCTTTTGAGTTCCTTCTAGTCTTCTTTTCATTTGGCGCTAGTTATGACATTTGATTCTCACACCTTTAATTGTGTTTGATCCAATCACTCTCGTGAATTGCACAAATTGAAAAATGCACCTAATTGAATTTTTAATTTAGTCCCCGTTTGCAAATTGAGGTTAACCAATCGTTCCCGTTCAAGTTTAAACTCACACCCAAGATTTCTCACCATTTTAAACTCATTGGAAAGGTTGGATTCGCGAAGTGTGGTCATTTGAAATTCGAATGTACTAATTTTATGTAAAATCACCTTTTAAAATTGAGGCTTTCGTGGTAATCCCTTAAAGAAAAAAAAAAACTACTCTAGAATCTTCCATGTGAAGACAAGAAAGGGCTAAGCTGGCACAGCAAAAAAGAATGCCAAGAATATGTTGGGCAGGCAGATTCGTGGACTCCTAAGGGGATGATTAAAAAAAAAAAAAACAAAGTCAAGGAGGAATCAAGAAATGATAATGGGTTTCCAAGAAATCGTCTGATGAACTATGTTTCGGTTTAAGAGAGGAAGGAAGTTAGTACCACAGGTGTAGAGCGAGGTTCAACCCCTGTCACAAATCAATCGCATGTATGTATGTATGTATGTATGTATGTATAGTACTGCGCATGCTGCCATGCCTGGTGTGTGTGTGTGTGTGAGAATCTTGACCATCATATCACCTCGAGATGGAGACGAGATATTGCTAAAAATAATTAGCAACATAACCAAAAAAGAATTGACATCGACATTACCAATACAGCGAGTTGATCCATTAAGAAATGAGCTGAACTAGTAAACTGCTTATCGCGAGGAAAAGGTACTCCCCATTTATCGAGAGTAGAGACTGTACCTCGGGCACGGAAAAAACTCTACTGAAGCCGAGCTCTGAAAAACTTTGAGGTCTCCGTCGTCACGTCGGAGGCAAAACCGAAGCTTGCCGTTCGTTCCATGAGCTTCCTACAGGTCTAAGGACAGCCTCGACTTCGCGGCCGAGCTTCAGAACTCAAAAAAACGCGTAAGTGCCACTGTCTGATATTCGATCTTTCATTAACGGCGAAACTGTGACTTGAGTACTGTCTTCCTTCGTGATTTTGGGTTGAGTCACATCTAGAAACACTGCTGAGCTCGAACCCACCTTTTTGTTTTGCATCGATGTTACCTGAAACTTCGTATCGTAAGCTTTCCTGAACTTGGAATGCTGCCTGAATGTCTGGTTGAAGTTGGAGTTCGCCTGAACGTCGTGGCCGGGCAAGTTTGTTTGGATAGTTTCAATGGTTTTCATGCCTAAATTTGAAGTATGTTAGTTTGGAGATAGTGCAGATCCAGTGTAGGTAACAATCGGAGGCAGAATCGGTGTCGGACGTGGGCTTCGGTGGTAGACCCACGGTGGTACAAGTTGGTGGCTGGTGGAGCAGTTACAGTAAGGTTGGGGAAGAAGAAGACTCGCGAAGGAGAAGCAGCGGGAAAAGTCAATATTATATTAAAAAAAAGTGGATAAGGTATGGGAAGTTGGGTCGCATTCCTGTGCTGCGACTGATTGTTTTCACATTCAAATTGGGCCACAAATTGAATTTTAGGAGTGGGCCCAATGGAGGAGAAAATGAAGGGAAAATTGGGCCTAATAGAAAAGAGGAGATGAACCGAAAGAAAAGAATTTGGCCAAGCCCATGGTAAGTCCTCTCTTAGACCATCTCGGGCCTAGTCTAACGCGCCAGGTCAGACCCGCTCGGACTTCCTTTTTTCGAATTTCAAAATAAAAAGTGATAAAAAAATTCCAAAAAAATCGGAAAAATTCTATTAAAAAATAAAATAAAATAAAAAAAAAAAAGGAAAATGGTCACGATCAACCGGCCTAACCTATTTTAGGTACTTTGACTCCGATCCCTAAAAAAGAAAATGATGATTTTGCCCTTGGGTAATTTGTCTCAAATTCTTCCTAAATCAATTCCAAATCCCAACCACACATTCTCTAAGCTGTTACGGCTATACTAGGGATGCCATGAATTGTCTTGGATGTGTTTATCTGTACATTTTGGATCCTTGGTTGCATATTTATTTTCATTGATTGTGATTAGCAGGGTTAGTTTTCCCAACCTTCATGAAAATCAAATTGGACTCACCTCATTTGAATTTGTGCCTACGTGAAATCATAGTTGGGAAATCACTCGGCATTAGGTACCAAAAAGGTGTTAATAGAAATATTAGCATAACCAAGTCATCGAACCTAATTTCTCTGGTTTCGTAAAACTGAATAAATTCTCCCAACTACTCAGTAAGGTATTCGGTCAACCTTTAAAAAATGACCAATGGGGGCTCCAATTCACATGCACACATTGCATACACTAAGTCGAACCAGACATTTAAATCTCCCATCCTGCTTTGGTATGGACCTAGGAGGGCCGAGCTAAAGTCCTTGCGTCTTAGACAAAGTGGCCTTGGCAATCCATTAGCCTAATGACGGCCTTTGGGTTGATCAGGTCGTGATATTCTCAACATAACCAAATGAAGTAATATTATTATGAAACTTCAAGACCATTATTTACAAGCTTACTTGAGACCATAATCAGAATTTTCAGTCTACACACAACCTTACCTGAATCATCAGCTATAAAAGCCTTCGAGTCGTGCCATATAGACTTTCTTATCGAGATCTCCATCCAAAAATGTAGTTTTAATATCCATCTGGTGCAACTCTACATCAAAATAAGTTAGTAATGTCATAATCACTCTAAAGAATCTTTGCAAGTGGTTGGGGAAAAATTCTTGACAGTCTATTCCTTATTTCTAAATGAAACTCCTTTAGCTATCAGTCTGGCAATAAACTTCTCATTATCTTATTTGGAGTCCTTTTTAGTCTCATACATCCATATACAGTCAATGAGCTTGTAACTTTCAACCAATTCAACAAGCTCCCAAATATTATTATGTTTCATAGACTACATCTCATCTCATCACATCCAACCCATAGATCTAACTGAAGATAAAGAAACAACATATATATAAGTCAATGGATCAACCAAACAACCAATATCATAGTCATGCTTTTCCACATAGATTGTATAGTCCGATGGTATGGCTGACCATCTCTACTGATAGATCTTCTAGGTAGAGCTACTTTAACCTCATTATGCACCCGTAGGGCTTGATTTTCATTAATCAAATTCGTTTGTTTTACAATGGAGAACTATCCTCATTATATAGAGGGACTCAGATTTTAGAAAGAGACGAAGAATAAAGACATGAGACTAGACAAACATAGGGACTCTCCGAATAGTAAAGACATGTGGGAACCATAAAGCAGTAAAAGTAACTAGAAAATGCATTAAAACAAATAGAAACCCGATTTGCATTAAGTATTGGTGACTCGTCTTTGATTACGAAACTCCAAGACTTATTGATGAGGGGTTTGTCGAGCTTTAATGCGGGAAAATCTTCTTGATTGAGAGTGCTCTACAATGCAGGCTGCATCATGATGCTTGAGACGACTCAAGTTGGCTATGGCTGCCTATGGTAACCATTTTGATTTTGTGATTCTATTTCTTGAAACAAAAAAAGATCAGAATCTCATTTGGTAATGTAAACGGTTCTGATTCTAATTCTATTCCCGAGAGCAGTTTTGGAACAACAACAAAAATTAAAAAAAAGTTGGTTCTGAAAAAAAATCACTTTTAAGAATCACAAAACATAATGAAATACCACATCTCTTATTTTTCTTTTCAGTTCTTTCGTCACTTTTCTCGACCTAAAATAGAATAAGGTCTCATTTTCAAAATAAATAAATAAATAAATAAATAAATAAATTTGAAAAAATTGAAAAAAATCCAAAAAATCAAAAAATTTCAGAAAATTCCTAAAAATAGAAGAATCTTAGATTTGGCTAGTTTGACCTTTTTTTTTCCTTCATAAATTTGGATCTAGATTCCTAGATTTCATAGATTTTATCCTTTTTTAGAAAACCCATAAACACTTTTGAAATTAAACTCGAACCATATTTTCTAAGCCCTTAGGGTTTTGTTTAGATTTTATGATGAGATTTATCAATGCCTTGATCTTTAATCATGCACTTGATTTTATTGGTTATGATTTTCCTAGGTTTATATACTTTAAACTTAGTCTAATTTTAGAAAATTTTGGAAAAAGACATAAATAACCGGCGTGAATATAATAACAATATTTTTTTTGTTGGGTCATGAGTGAGAACAATGTTTATTCTTAAGTTTTTGATGAAATAAGAATGAGATTTCATTTCCTAGAACTAAAAAGTAACTAGGTGATTATTGACTTAAATGACAAAAATTGGGAACATAATAAAAAATTTATGTAGTTACCAAACGTGTTTCTGTTCCAGGAATAGAAATTTTATCCAGTTATTAAATGCGTTCTGATCCTCAAAAACTTATTTAGGAACAAAATTAGAAAAAAATATTTTAATTACAATAAGTTTTTAGGATTAGAATCGTTATCATACGCAGTCTATATGTTTGGTTGATTAGACGCGATCAAGGCAAATTGCAGGCTGTGATGTGCGGTGACCTTACGTTATAAACACGGCCTCGGGCTTCAATGAACTCAAACAGTATCAAGAATGAAGTCTACTCACGAGTTGGGCTTTTGCCAGCAAAGCCCGCGCAAGGGTCTCTAGTCTTGTAGGACTCGTGCATGACTCTTTTCTTCTTCTTCTTTTTTTTGGGTCGAAATTCGTACATGACTCTGCACATCACATACTAGGCCCCACTGGCCTTATCTCCATTTTGTACGGCTGTGGTTTCTGAGCATGTACCTTCTCCTTTTCTGCATGATCACTCCTGAACGGCAAAGTCCTGAGGAAGTATCGGACACTCACGTTCACTTAGCGCGAGAGGTTCAGGCAGAAGTGTTCGCGACGAGTGCGTCCATGGAGGGGACAACAAGGGTATGCGTCACGGGAGGTTCCGGTTACATAGGTTCTTGGATTGTCAAGAAGCTGCTGGAGAGAGGCTACACGGTCCATACCACTGTTAAAACTCAGGTGACATTTTAATTTCCTCTCGTTTTGATTGTTTCTCCGTGTATTTACTATGTGTTGAAAAAGGGTGGTTTTGTCGGGAATGCGGGCGAGTGCAGGCGACGGGAGCAAAGTGGGGTTCCTCAAGAGTTTACCTAATGCAGAGAGGGGGTTGGTGTTGTTTGAAGCAGATCTATACAATCCTTCTGATTTCGAGAAAGCAATTCAAGGGTGTCAATACGTTTTTCATGTGGCCACCCCACTGCACCATGACCCCAACAGTTCTAAGGTCTGAAGTCTCTCTAGTTAACTTATTAATTCCAACTTTGTTTCTTGCTAGAAGAGTAGCTTCTTCACAGCCGTCGGATATTCACTTTGTCTGGTTTTATGAGGGGTAAAGAAAAAAACATGAACCTTACAGAAGAAAGCTTCAGGATGAGAATGGTTCATGCTTTGAGGGATCCCTGAAGACATATGTTGCTAGTTGAGCTAGGAATGATTAGATCTTTCTCTAGTTTCCACTGTAGGACATTGAGGAAATTCTGCTTTAGTGAGTCAAAAGACCTTTACTCATATACACTTGGAATTGTTGAATTGAGGACTTAAGGGTCAGTGAACCATGTTCAATACAGTTCAAAGATACATCCGAGGCAGCCGTTGCTGGAGTAAAGAGCATCGCGGAGTCCTGCATCAGATCGGGGACCGTGAGGCGGCTCATTTACACTGCTACTGTTCTGGCCGCTTCGCCGATGAAAGACAGTGCAAAATGCTTTGCTGAGGCAATGGACGAATCCTGCTGGACTCCCCTCGATCTCTCGGTTCCTGACAGCAATTACCAATCCGTGGTATTTAGCTACCAGTGTAGCACTCCGTTAACAGAAGAAAACCATGTTTTCCAATGACTAATTTGTTACTTTTAACTCCCTGTAGGAGGACTATGTGAAATCTAAGACGCGATCAGAGAGGGAATTGATGAAGTACAAAGGGGAGATTGAGATAGTGAGCATTGCTTTAGGCTTGGTGGGAGGGAGCACAACTCGTCCTGCTTTGCCTGATAGCTTAAGAGTGCTCATTGCACAGGCGGTGAGCAACAGAGCTTGGTACGGGATGTTGAGGGTCTTGGAGGAAGTGATGGGCAAAATTCGGTGGTGCACATCGAAGATGCGTGCGAGGCGCACATCTTCTGCATATCGAAGCAGCATTCGATCAGTGGCAGGTTCTTATGCGCCAGTGACTATGTGAAGACGGCAGATATTGCCAGCCATATAGAGGAAAGCTTCCCAGAAATCCAGATTCCTGAAGAGTAAGCCAGAGTTGCCATTTTTCTTTAGCTTTCTTGGCTAGAACATTTGCAGGAAAAGAACCAATCTTACAGGAATCAAATTCCTGACAGATTGATTCCTCAAGAAGCTGGCTAAATTCTTCTGATGATATGCTTCAGGTTCATCGAGGACACGGGAAGAGAGATTGCTTGGGGATCCTCGAAGCTTCAGGAAATGGGGTTCAAGTACAAGTATGATCTCAAGATGATTTTAGAGGATAGCATTGATTGGGCTCGGATGTCCGGGGATATAACCTTCAATACTCGTAATCTGGCTTCAAACTGAGTCTCCGTTTCTTTCATGGAGGATGAATGGTTTGGAAGGTGATGTTTTGATTTTTTGTTCAAGAAGGGAGCACATCATTTCGATCGTCAATTTTCCTTGGAATATCTTCTCTGAATTTGGACAAAAGACAGTAGTGAACATTTTACAAACTGTAATGTTGCGGTTAGATATCTTCTCATGAAGATGTAGTTGTACTCCTAACTTTCTAAGAACAAGCTCAATCAAATTGGACAAAAAAAAAAAGGGGAAACACTAGCAAAAGAAAGAACAGAAGGGTACAAATAGTACACATTTGTTTGGTGAAACCTAGGCAGAAACTCTCTTGGCCATCATAGGGGGGACCACACCTAGATGGCCTGGTGGGTCACCTCTTTCAATGATGTCCACGACCTGAAATTCGAATCGTCCTCTACTCCCCCCTGACCAAACTCACTACGAAGCTCAGCCTCATCAATCATGAGAAGAAATCCGGATTGTCGAAGGGAAAATCCAAGTCGAAATTGACCTTGCTAGCGAGAAACCCGCATCCCCCATCGGGGAACTGGTGACTGAAGTCGGAGCCGAAACTATCTCCGTGAGCCGGACTCCGGCGTCTGCACGTTGTTGGGAGCGCAGAAGTTGGCCATGTGGTCCAGCGACAGCGAGAAGTAGTTGGACCCCGAGGTCGCTGGGGACGAGAACCTGTCCATGAAGCTGTCGTCAATCAATGCATCAGCCAAAGTAATCTCCCTCTCCATTCGCAGGCTCAGCTGTGGCGGTGGAGAAGGTAAACAACGGGAACACATCGTCTTGCCTCGCGTCCAAGTTCTCAGTTTGACGCTGAGTCCCCATTTGGAGCTGAAAAGGGTCTCTAGAGGACGGTTTGGGCTTTTCTTGACCGTTCCTGGTTTCTTTCTGAGGCTCTTCCTTAACAACTGTGGCCGGACTGATGGCTGAGCTAGGGCCTTGGATACAAGTGTGTCGTCCGCGATACGTGACTTCGACGACAGTTGGGTCTTGGTCTGATCTCTGGACTTGCTTCGTAGCCAAACAGCCCTGGGCATGGCGGTGACTGCATCTGTAATATCCCCTGTAAAAAAGCACAGATCTTGTTCAGGACAAAGTTGCACAAACGAACATACTCTGTCTAGAACAAGAAATCTACTTGATTAGGCACCAATTGTGCCTCCCCCGACTGTTCCGACATTTCCGATGATCTAATAAATAACGAAGGTAATTCAACTGCAAGACCCACGTGCCGTGAAAACAGCTGATAATTGCTGGCAAGTGGCAACCAGAGGACAAGAAACTTAAAAGAAAAGACAGAGTAAACTGAATTTGGATAAAAATTGCAGCTGAATCTACAAGTTGCCGCTTAAAAGTAAGCGTCAGTGCACGAATCTCGGCTCAGCCATCAACAAAAGAAGTTCGAAATTCACGGGGGCAGCGGAAAAAAAGCTTCTTTTTATCGCGTGTTCGGACTATAATGTCGAATTAACTCATGACAGGTAAAGGTCCAGACTTTTCCGTATCTGCTCTTTCTGAAATCATCATTCGCCAGTTAACGAAGAATTGATCGATAGCAGAACAACTCAAAGACCGGGAATGGAGAATTACCGAGGGAAGTTAGCTCCAAGAATCTCCTTTTGCCCATATTTTCTCCAGCAAAAACCATCTTCGGGATGCCCCTCTAGCCCGGTGTCAGAGTTGACCCTGACCTGCTCTGTCCACCGCGGCATAGTCTTCCTGCGCGGCGCGAAAGCCCCACGTCAATACAATTCGATGCGAAAAGTTTCAGATTTAAAGCTTTAAACCATCACCAGTGGTCCGAAACACATCGAGCTAGGATCTACCTCTTTTTGTAGACGTCCCCCTCATTCTTCGGGCTGCCGCTAGTCCCAATGCTGAAGGCGGGCTTGTGCTCCTCCATGAAAGCATCGCAATTCAGCATTGCGAGCGACTTCTGGTAGCAAGAGAGTATCTTCTCGACCAAGTACTCGCGCGTCTCCCGGGACGACGACGAGCTGACGAGGTGGCTCCTCAGCTGCTTCGCCAGCTCCTTCCCCTGGGCCAGCTCGTTGATGAGGTTGTGCTGTTCCCATTGATGACCCTCTCCATTTTTCCAAGGATCAGACCCCAACAAGCTACAGTCGCAAAGCTTGGAACGTGATTGTGGCTGAAACCGAAGATGGGTGCCTATCGGTTCTTCGCGTTGGGATCAAGCACATCAAATGGGCTTTAGTTGAATCAACAACCTCGGTGACGACAAGTGAAGAAGTTAAGGTCTCTGAACGGAAAAGAGAAGCTCGACTCGTGGTCGTGGGTTGATGCGGTTGGATGAAAAGGGTGTGTGTATAAAAACCAGCGAAGAGCAAAAGGGGGGGACGCTTTTTCAATTTCTCGCAGAGGAAGGAAGGTGATAGGAAGATGAGGGGGGCAGGGATGATGTTTATTTATAGCAGGCGGAGAAGGGAACAGGAAAAGGGCAGGAGCTCCACGGTAATTGGGTTGACCGAGGATAAGAAAGCTGAGTGATCTCGAGTCCTGTCGAAAACCGAGTAGAGAACCGAGTGGCCAACACTCTCTCCCCAAACTAGTCCCACAAGAGAGAGAAAGAACAGAGAGAGAGAGAGAGAGAGAGAGAGAGTTGCTGACTACGTCAAAGGTGGGTTTTTGCAGAAAACTATAGCGAGCGCGTAATATTAACCAGTCACGTTCGTCGGGGTTTTGAAAGTCAAAGGAAGGGCGTTGCAAGCGGTCGGAGGAAGCGAATGAGAATCTTCAAACGCACTTCCGCGTTGCATCCCCCCTTCACTCCACAACAGGACAAGAAAAAGGACGTGACGTAAGCCGCTGCTGTCATCTCCTCGAACCCTGGCTTACGTTGACGTTTATATATCCACTCGCTCGCACGTATATACATATGTATACATATATTATAGAACTATGCTTTTATTTTTTATTTTTCGGATAATCATATTTCTCCGGCTCAATAACGACCATTCTACTATAATAATCTAGCCAAGAAGACATATGCTTAACAAA
>JAGVVM010013788.1:0-11756 GCA_019149425.1 Psidium friedrichsthalianum
CCGGGTCGGTTCCGAACTCAGATGGCAAGAACCTCTACAGGAATGATCAAACAAAAGTTTTTATTGTGATCTTACTAACTACGTTTCTTGAATCTCAACTTGATCCCATCTCTCCTCTATGAACAACTTCGCAGTATGATCTTTTTTATTTTTTTTTCCCCTCTCCACATTTTGTTATCATGAAACATTATAATGCTCATGAAATAAGAATATTCACATTGAACGACGTTTTACTCTTGGCACATGTCGTAGTATCCATATCATAAAAATAAAAACAGGAAATTTATGACATTCGCTTGGTTACAATAAAAATAAGTAATGATTTAAATAAGCAAAAATTTGAAATTCTATAAAGTTCTGCACTTATGATGTAATGTCGGAATAATCATATGTTCTCATACTGTATAATATGTCGTCATGGTTAGGAGTGAGCAAACTGACCTGACCGGACCGAGACCGCCCGAACAGAATTGGGACCGGTGGTCCGGTTCCCGGTTCCCAAAATTGGAACCGGTGACCGAGCGGTCCAATTCCCGGTTCCAGGGATATAGGATCGGAACGGACCGGGCCATTTTTTTTTTTTTGTATGTGAAGTTTGTGACACATCACAAGTCAAGACCACGAAATAGAATCTGGCTTGATATGAAGCCAGCTTCACATGTAAATAAAATTGCTCAGAATTGCATAAAGTGCCCAAAATCGAACGTACATAGCAAGCAATTTGTCGATCTGGTCTGATCCATTTGTCGGTTCAGTCCGGTCCGATTCTTGGGATGGTCGGTTCGGTTCCCGGTTTCGGCAAATGGGGAACCAGGACCACCGGTCCGATTCTCGGTTCTTGAGGGGAACCGGACCGGACCGGGAACCGATTATCCCTAGTCATGGTAGTCCAATGTTGTAAAGTTAAGCAATAAGGCATTTTACAACATCGTGTATACATTACTACGATGAATCGTAATTAATTTTTATAGTATATCGTAGAGAAATAAATATATTACGATGTTTGGTACTTGATCGCGTCTTTGAATTCGCAAAAATCTGATTTTATTTTTCTTTCGAATAACAGGAATGTAATCTTGGAAGATGGATTCTTGATTTCTGAGCGTGTGGTGGAGACCGCACGCACCAGTCCCTCTTACCTCCTGGGACAGAGATGATGCAGTTAGCTTCTCAAATTTCCGAACAGCGATGCGTGTCGTATTCTACCTTAACATTTCCGGCCTCTTTAATGGCGTCGACGAGCTTGAGCTGAAGAAGGATGTGGTGGCTCCGGACGTGGACGCCGGAGATCGCGCACACGATCACGTCCACCAGCTTAACCGCATCAACAAGGCTCCGGTGATCGTTGAAGGAGCCTGGAACGAGCTTCGCTCCTCGCCCCTTGAACGACAGCAGCATCTGCACTTTCTCTATGTCCACGCCGATCTCCGGCCTGTGAAGGACGTGCGTCTCGTGCCCTAGCTTCAAGCTCGCGTTCACCAATCTCTTCCCAAGGTACCCTGTTCCACCAACTATCAAGACTTTGCTCTTCCCCATCTCTTTTCTCCTCTCTCTCTCTCTCTCTCTCTCTCTCTCTCTCTCTCTCTCGTGGTGGGTAGAGAATCTAGACTTCAGCGGCCATTTATGGATGCGAGAGGGTTTCTTCGTTATTCTTTGTTGGTGGGGTTAGCTTGGGCGCAACGCTTGTGGCAATATTAGGTGCTGGTGAGAGTGCTTCGCTTTGTTTTGTAATTGAAGACTTGATCGAGTTTGCTTTTGACTTAAAGCGATGAGAGGGACGTTCTGACTCACTGTTCAGACGTGAAGCTGGAAAGGTGAAAGTTTCTGCTGGTACAGATTCATCGGAATAACCATCGATGGATCATTGCTCGTCTGCAATGCAAGCGGAGTTTCATGAATCACCGACGCTCTCCGAAGCCTCCGTGCCGTATCGGACACAATCCAACACTCTTTGACAGGTGACCGACACGTGATCAGCGCTTCAAACACTGTCATGTGTCGGTATCCATACTACTGTCATTTGATGCAGCGCCGCATGTTTCTGGAATCTTACTAGGGTTAGTTTGACGCGGAGCCGCGCGTGTGGCGTTTTTCTGTGTTTTTCTCGGTTTATGTTGGATCATCTGTCTCATCAATTTAGCGTTGATCCAGAAATATTGTGTTGAACTCTCAGCCGGTGAACCTTGCGGAATAATTGACCGAATGGTTTTGGAAAGAGAGAGAGCGGTTTGAGCTTATGGGATACGCTCATTTTTGCTTTACTTAAACTCTACTTCTTGTTTGTTTTCTGATCTAAAAAAGAAAAGAAAAGAGAACTCTTCTTGTTGGCTCTTTTGATTGCATAAGCACACTCGTCATTTTCTTAACAAGGGTCACATGTTGTATTTATTGTTGTGCTACCCGCTCTGCGGTGCACGGATGAGTCATATGTATTGGGCATTTCTAAATTTGTTCTTATTTGTTTCGAAGAGTAGTATTCAAACGGCAATGTGACATGTATCCGACGCCAACGGGCAACTTGTCCAAAAAGTTCTAAACCTATTTCACTTTTATTTATTTTTTTTATTTTTTTTTAATTGAGTCCACTCGGCCAAAATTGACCGGAAATCACTCACATGGACGTCGAGCGTCCTACATGATGCGATCACTATTGACGTGAATAATTTTTTAATAAATTTTTAACGTTTTTTCAAAGTTATTATTATTTTCCCTTTTTTCCTTTGGTTTTCCTTCTCTTGGTTTTTTTTTTCCTCAGCGGCCGGCGAGGTTCATTGGGCCCTTGCCTGGCACTCGCCGGCTGCAGGTGAGGGCCACGACATCTCGTTGACCATGGGTGAGGCCATGCGGGTCTATTGAACTTCCGGGAATATCTGGGTAGCTTCTTTGTTCACCTTTCCTAATTTCAAAGTCGAATCAAACTGCCTCGATAGATTTTGCAGTAGAAATGACTGATGTGCAAAGTGAGTCAAGTTACTCGTGCTCGACTCTTGCGCTTACTCGACATCAGCTCACGTTGACTTCGAGTAGCTTGTGTAACTTGTCGAGCTAAGGTCAAACCCAAAGATGTTTTGATTCGATCGGCTTGATAGCTTAATCGAGTATTTCTTCTTCTTCTTCTTTTTTTAATTGTAATTCTTGTTCTTCCTATTTGGGTTACGTATGCTGTTGCTTTTACTTTGAATTACGTAATTACACCTGCATCATTTCATATATTCTCAAACACAATCAAGAAGGGTTAGAGCAATTATGTCAAGCCAAGTCGAGTTCGATTAAGTGAGAAAAATGGAGTATCTTGGGTTTTTTCATATTTAAAATAGAGTTGACCTCGGGTATGTCGAGTTTGTATCAGTTAGAGTTCGAGCAGGGAAAAATAAAGCACTCAATTAAGTTCAAGTCGAGTTTCCAGCTTTAAGTTTATATGTTGGGTCAGGCACAAGCCCAACATTGTATCGGCTCGACTCGACTCGACTGCATCCCTGCATGTCTCGCTTCCACTTGCGCTAGATAAGGCAACTGGGCACGAAAAACATTAAGAATATGACTAAGTGTCAGCTCGACTTGATAACTCTTTTGTAATTCCATCGGAAAAATCTCCATAGTGAAACTTTTAATCGGCAAACGCCCAAACAACTATGGCGACTAGTGTGGAACATGAATACTAGTCTAAAAATCAAACCGTTCACATGGAATGCGTATCAGAATGCATTACCAACATCAGAGAATCTGTTCAAGCGGAAAGTTATACCCTGTCTGCCGTAAATGCCCTGAAACGATCGAGCATATGTTCCTGTTATGCGATTGGACTCTAGGAGGTCTGGAAAAATGCAATCTTTGATATCAGAGTTTCGGAATGTATGGAAGGCGCAGAATCACTTCATTTTCCGGCACCAGAAACCTGGGATGTATATAGCAATATCACATAGCGGGGGATGAATAGATGATCTTGATCGAATTTGACTAGATATTGCCGAATTAAAATAATTAAGTCAAATGTCACACAGAATCAAAATGTGACGATATGCAGTTTACGAATCTGAACATTGCCATGTAATGTTCTATCGAACTTAGTAAGAGGAGTTTAGAGATAGAAAAAAATTTCAAATGATGATTATAGTGGTTCGGCTTAGATCAAACCTACATCCACTCTCTCAGGCTGACAGCCAATAGGCTGAATTTCACTAGATGAATCAGTGAATGTTTACAACAAGTGATGATTCTCTTTTTAATAGATTACACTATCTTCTCTCAATCACTCTTACAAAGCCTCTCAAAGATTATCGTATAAAGCTCACGAAGACAAGTGTGCAGAATCTGAAGTTCTCTTGCACTTTGGAATTTACGATTCTGAATTCCCTCGCTCAAAATAGCACCAATGATCTCCTTTTATACTCCTTTATCCCCAAACTAACCATTGAACAGATCTTTGAAGGATCGCTCTTCAATGTTTAATTGGACATCTCCAATCCTTAATTGAACGAGACTGTATTTTGAAGATTTGGTAGCCGTTGAGTGATAAGAATCTGAATCCCGTTGATTCAGCCACCCATACAACCAAATCTTTGGTTTTCATAAGTAGATCCCTTTATTTATGGAAGTTGATTTGTCTCTAGAAAGGTAATTTCTAGACATGTTCAACGCTATGTTGTAGAATCATATTCTAAATCAGAGATTATAGACTTCCTTAATAATAGAATCTCAGCCATATGTATAACTCTTCATATGTGGATCTTCAAATGAGAATTGTCGCTGAATTCTGCATATATCATTGATTTTGGATAGGTCGTAGTCTTTTAATCCTTCAGAAAATAAAATCAGTCTTCAGAATCTAAACATAGAGGACATTGAGTTGTAAGTTAATAGAGTCCATGTTGATGCTCGCACATAAATCTTCTTCAAAGGTGTAGTTGAATCTACATAAGTGACACTTCACTGAATCTAGATAACATAATTCAATTCCTTCAGAGATAGATATGCAATACTCTTAACTTGAGTTTGAATAATCAACTAAGGCCAATACATGCTTCTTTCCTCATGCATCTCGCCTGAAATAAAAGACAATAATGTATTAATCTAATTCAATTAAACTAAGGACAGTTGTGCCAATATCCAAATATATTAGATGAGTTTTTCTCAACAACCTGAACCGTAGGGTGTGGTAGAGACGGCCATGGCTGCACAGAAGAATTTTGAGAAGTGGAATCCCAGAATTAAAACATGTAAAGGCAGACCAAACCCTCACCTATGTTTTGGAAACCGCCGAGCAAAGGAGGGCTAAAAAATAACTTCGATGGATCATTCGTAGATGGTGACACCACAGGAAGTATCGTTGGAGTATGCCAAGACGACGCCAGGAGAGTCATTGTTGGTTTTGCCAAGAAGATCCAAGCGACGAAGCACTCCACTTCTTCAAGGAGTCGACACTACCCCGCCTCGTTGGAGTCAAATTGCTCTAGGATGATCTGCACACTTACGGATCATGATTTGTGCTTGCGGGAAGTAGCTTCACTCATTAGGGGTGATCGGTTCATGATCTGATCCGATTCTCATTTTTCAAAATCGGGGACCGGACCAGCCACTCTAGGGATCGGGAATCGGTCCAGTCCGGGTGATGATGAGCTATAACTTGAAGGCAAAACCAACAACTCGGTTCTCACCGTGAGCAACACTAGCAAAATTTCTACCACACCGAGGCGATGACGAGCTGCATATCTATGGCATCATCTGCATGGCCATGATCCTTCGATGTCGAAGTCTAGCTAGCCGTGATTAGGAGCAGCCTCAACATCACTATTTTCCTTCCCAACACCTATGCTAGAGATCCCTTGGTCATTATGTCCACTGAAGGTTGTTCACTAAATTAGAAAAAGAAAGATTTTTTTTTATTGTGCAGGTGACAATTCGTGGATGAAGTGGCGAAGGGTTTATAGGAAAGAACGCCTTGGAGCATCCAACCACAAGAATGACATGCAGTTCTTAGAATTGAGAAAGCTTCATGGTTTTCATCGTGATCCAGCATCAACTTTAGGGTTACTTTTAAAAATTAAAAAAAAAAATTCAACCGATCCCGTCCGATTTTATGCCCTTGGAATCGAGAACCGAATCGCTCGACTATCCGTTTAAATTTTAAGAACCGCGAATCAGACTGTCACCCTCTAGAACCGAGAGTCAAACCACCAATCCCTGTGTAGTTGATCCTATTTTCTCACTCCTACCACTTATCAATGAGTGCCTTAGATTAATGGGAAAATATAAGCATCACCGAGTGGCCTATTGCGGAAGAGAAGATAACCAAGTAGCTAATTGGGTTCGCAAAGCCCACAGACGAAAAGTTCTACCTTGTAATTGGACTACTAATCCCCCTCAAGATTCATGGGACCTCTTATGATAAAAAACCCTTAATTGTGATGACCTCAGCTCGCCACTTGTCTATTTACGCAATCTACTTTAATCTATTATTAGGTATAATACATAGGGTGCATGCAGAAGCTAAAATCAAGAAATGGCGCATGTCTTACAAGTGCATTGAAGAAATAAGGTAGGTACACCTAAAGATACGATTCTTAGGGTTCGCTATAGCTTACCTTAAATAATAATGGCGAGCTGATAGAAAACACTTCATTAATATATGTATATATCATTTAGTACATCCTTTTGACATCTTGAGGGAACTAGCTAGTCCAATAAAAAGGTAGAACTTTTCGTCTGTGGGCTTTGCGAACCCAATTAGCTACTTGGTTATCTTCTCTTCCGCAATAGGCCACTCGGTGATGCTTATATTTTCCCATTAATCTAAGGCACTCATTGATAAGTGGTAGGAGTGAGAAAATAGGATCAACTACACAGGGATTGGTGGTTTGACTCTCGGTTCTAGAGGGTGACAGTCTGATTCGCGGTTCTTAAAATTTAAACGGATAGTCGAGCGATTCGGTTCTCGATTCCAAGGGCATAAAATCGGACGGGATCGGTTGAATTTTTTTTTTTAAAAAAGTAACCCTAAAGTTGATGCTGGATCACGATGAAAACCATGAAGCTTTCTCAATTCTAAGAACTGCATGTCATTCTTGTGGTTGGATGCTCCAAGGCGTTCTTTCCTATAAACCCTTCGCCACTTCATCCACGAATTGTCACCTGCACAATAAAAAAAAAAATCTTTCTTTTTCTAATTTAGTGAACAACCTTCAGTGGACATAATGACCAAGGGATCTCTAGCATAGGTGTTGGGAAGGAAAATAGTGATGTTGAGGCTGCTCCTAATCACGGCTAGCTAGACTTCGACATCGAAGGATCATGGCCATGCAGATGATGCCATAGATATGCAGCTCGTCATCGCCTCGGTGTGGTAGAAATTTTGCTAGTGTTGCTCACGGTGAGAACCGAGTTGTTGGTTTTGCCTTCAAGTTATAGCTCATCATCACCCGGACTGGACCGATTCCCGATCCCTAGAGTGGCTGGTCCGGTCCCCGATTTTGAAAAATGAGAATCGGATCAGATCATGAACCGATCACCCTAATGAGTGAAGCTACTTCCCGCAAGCACAAATCATGATCCGTAAGTGTGCAGATCATCCTAGAGCAATTTGACTCCAACGAGGCGGGGTAGTGTCGACTCCTTGAAGAAGTGGAGTGCTTCGTCGCTTGGATCTTCTTGGCAAAACCAACAATGACTCTCCTGGCGTCGTCTTGGCATACTCCAACGATACTTCCTGTGGTGTCACCATCTACGAATGATCCATCGAAGTTATTTTTTAGCCCTCCTTTGCTCGGCGGTTTCCAAAACATAGGTGAGGGTTTGGTCTGCCTTTACATGTTTTAATTCTGGGATTCCACTTCTCAAAATTCTTCTGTGCAGCCATGGCCGTCTCTACCACACCCTACGGTTCAGGTTGTTGAGAAAAACTCATCTAATATATTTGGATATTGGCACAAACTGTCCTTAGTTAATTGAATTAGATTAATACATTATTGTCTTTTATTTCAGGCGAGATGCATGAGGAAAGAAGCATGTATTGGCCTTAGTTGATTATTCAAACTCAAGTTAAGAGTATTGCATATCTATCTCTGAAGGAATTGAATTATGTTATCTAGATTCAGTGAAGTGTCACTTATGTAGATTCAACTACACCTTTGAAGAAGATTTATGTGCGAGCATCAACATGGACTCTATTAACTTACAACTCAATGTCCTCTATGTTTAGATTCTGAAGACTGATTTTATTTTCTGAAGGATTAAAAGACTACGACCTATCCAAAATCAATGATATATGCAGAATTCAGCGACAATTCTCATTTGAAGATCCACATATGAAGAGTTATACATATGGCTGAGATTCTATTATTAAGGAAGTCTATAATCTCTGATTTAGAATATGATTCTACAACATAGCGTTGAACATGTCTAGAAATTACCTTTCTAGAGACAAATCGACTTCCATAAATAAAGGGATCTACTTATGAAAACCAAAGATTTGGTTGTATGGGTGGCTGAATCAACGGGATTCAGATTCTTATCACTCAACGACTACCAAATCTTCAAAATACAGTCTCGTTCAATTAAGGATTGGAGATGTCCAATTAAACATTGAAGAGCGATCCTTCAAAGATCTGTTCAATGGTTAGTTTGGGGATAAAGGAGTATAAAAGGAGATCATTGGTGCTATTTTGAGCGAGGGAATTCAGAATCGTAAATTCCAAAGTGCAAGAGAACTTCAGATTCTGCACACTTGTCTTCGTGAGCTTTATACGATAATCTTTGAGAGGCTTTGTAAGAGTGATTGAGAGAAGATAGTGTAATCTATTAAAAAGAGAATCATCACTTGTTGTAAACATTCACTGATTCATCTAGTGAAATTCAGCCTATTGGCTGTCAGCCTGAGAGAGTGGATGTAGGTTTGATCTAAGCCGAACCACTATAATCATCATTTGAAATTTTTTTCTATCTCTAAACTCCTCTTACTAAGTTCGATAGAACATTACATGGCAATGTTCAGATTCGTAAACTGCATATCGTCACATTTTGATTCTGTGTGACATTTGACTTAATTATTTTAATTCGGCAATATCTAGTCAAATTCGATCAAGATCATCTATTCATCCCCCGCTATGTGATATTGCTATATACATCCCAGGTTTCTGGTGCCGGAAAATGAAGTGATTCTGCGCCTTCCATACATTCCGAAACTCTGATATCAAAGATTGCATTTTTCCAGACCTCCTAGAGTCCAATCGCATAACAGGAACATATGCTCGATCGTTTCAGGGCATTTACGGCAGACAGGGTATAACTTTCCGCTTGAACAGATTCTCTGATGTTGGTAATGCATTCTGATACGCATTCCATGTGAACGGTTTGATTTTTAGACTAGTATTCATGTTCCACACTAGTCGCCATAGTTGTTTGGGCGTTTGCCGATTAAAAGTTTCACTATGGAGATTTTTCCGATGGAATTACAAAAGAGTTATCAAGTCGAGCTGACACTTAGTCATATTCTTAATGTTTTCGTGCCCAGTTGCCTTATCTAGCGCAAGTGGAAGCGAGACATGCAGGGATGCAGTCGAGTCGAGTCGAGCCGATACAATGTTGGGCTAGTGCCTGACCCAACATATAAACTTAAAGCTGGAAACTCGACTTGAACTTAATTGAGTGCTTTATTTTTCCCTGCTCGAACTCTAACTGATACAAACTCGACATACCGAGGTCAACTCTATTTTAAATATGAAAAAACCCAAGATACTCCATTTTTCTCACTTAATCGAACTCGACTTGGCTTGACATAATTGCTCTAACCCTTCTTGATTGTGTTTGAGAATATATGAAATGATGCAGGTGTAATTACGTAATTCAAAGTAAAAGCAACGGCATACGTAACCCAAATAGGAAGAACAAGAATTACAATTAAAAAAAGAAGAAGAAGAAGAAATACTCGATTAAGCTATCAAGCCGATCGAATCAAAACATCTTTGGGTTTGACCTTAGCTCGACAAGTTACACAAGCTACTCGAAGTCAACGTGAGCTGATGTCGAGTAAGCGCAAGAGTCGAGCACGAGTAACTTGACTCACTTTGCACATCAGTCATTTCTACTGCAAAATCTATCGAGGCAGTTTGATTCGACTTTGAAATTAGGAAAGGTGAACAAAGAAGCTACCCAGATATTCCCGGAAGTTCAATACACCCGCATGGCCTCACCCATGGTCAACGAGATGTCGTGGCCCTCACCTGCAGCCGGCGAGTGCCAGGCAAGGGCCCAATGAACCTCGCCGGCCGCTGAGGAAAAAAAAAACCAAGAGAAGGAAAACCAAAGGAAAAAAGGGAAAATAATAATAACTTTGAAAAAACGTTAAAAATTTATTAAAAAATTATTCACGTCAATAGTGATCGCATCATGTAGGACGCTCGACGTTCATGTGAGTGATTTCCGGTCAATTTTGGCCGAGTGGACTCAATTAGAAAAAAAAATAAAACTAAATTGATAAAAGTGAAATAGGTTTAGAACTTTTTGGACAAGTTGCCCGTTGGCGTCGGATACATGTCACATTGCCGTTTGAATACTACTCTTCGAAACAAATAAGAACAAATTTAGAAATGCCCAATACATATGACTCATCCGTGCACCGCAGAGCGGGTAGCACAACAATAAATACAACATGTGACCCTTGTTAAGAAAATGACGAGTGTGCTTATGCAATCAAAAGAGCCAACAAGAAGAGTTCTTTTTCTTTTCTTTTCTTTTTTAGATCAGAAAACAAACAAGAAGTAGAGTTTAAGTAAAGCAAAAATGAGCGTATCCCATAAGCTCAAACCGCTCTCTCTCTTTCCAAAACCATTCGGTCAATTATTCCGCAAGGTTCACCGGCTGAGAGTTCAACACAATATTTCTGGATCAACGCTAAATTGATGAGACAGATGATCCAACATAAACCGAGAAAAACACAGAAAAAACGCCACACGCGCGGCTCCGCGTCAAACTAACCCTAGTAAGATTCCAGAAACATGCGGCGCTGCATCAAATGACAGTAGTATGGATACCGACACATGACAGTGTTTGAAGCGCTGATCACGTGTCGGTCACCTGTCAAAGAGTGTTGGATTGTGTCCGATACGGCACGGAGGCTTCGGAGAGCGTCGGTGATTCATGAAACTCCGCTTGCATTGCAGACGAGCAATGATCCATCGATGGTTATTCCGATGAATCTGTACCAGCAGAAACTTTCACCTTTCCAGCTTCACGTCTGAACAGTGAGTCAGAACGTCCCTCTCATCGCTTTAAGTCAAAAGCAAACTCGATCAAGTCTTCAATTACAAAACAAAGCGAAGCACTCTCACCAGCACCTAATATTGCCACAAGCGTTGCGCCCAAGCTAACCCCACCAACAAAGAATAACGAAGAAACCCTCTCGCATCCATAAATGGCCGCTGAAGTCTAGATTCTCTACCCACCACGAGAGAGAGAGAGAGAGAGAGAGAGAGAGAGAGAGAGAGAGAGAGAGAAAAGAGATGGGGAAGAGCAAAGTCTTGATAGTTGGTGGAACAGGGTACCTTGGGAAGAGATTGGTGAACGCGAGCTTGAAGCTAGGGCACGAGACGCACGTCCTTCACAGGCCGGAGATCGGCGTGGACATAGAGAAAGTGCAGATGCTGCTGTCGTTCAAGGGGCGAGGAGCGAAGCTCGTTCCAGGCTCCTTCAACGATCACCGGAGCCTTGTTGATGCGGTTAAGCTGGTGGACGTGATCGTGTGCGCGATCTCCGGCGTCCACGTT
>JAGVVM010013790.1:0-13374 GCA_019149425.1 Psidium friedrichsthalianum
GGTTCGGTCTACTTTCTTTCCTTACCTGGAGAGGCAGTAAGAATCTCGGTTTAGCCAGTGAAGATCATAACGACGAGCTTTGGTGGATGATTCCATTCCTTAAACGTACTAACGGGTGAATGTTTCCCGTCCTAGAGGCGCATTCATTTCTAGGAATTTAAGGTTTCGTGAAGAGGGCAGTTGGGAAACAGGCTGGGATCGCCCTTGATTGCCCGAATTCAGGGAATTGATCGAGCTGTCATGGCTTGAATTTAAGGAACCTTGCAACTTTCTTTCGTGCAGGAGTGATTTGGCGGGCTTTTTTCCAAATTAGGTTTTAAAAAAAGTTTATTTACCAATTTAGGTCCAATTTTTTTTTTTACCAAAACAGGGCCCATCCAGCGGTCTAAGTGCCGGACGGCCCGTCCGGCGGCCCACTAACACAAGGGCCCATGCGGCAATAGCCCATTCATGGGTTTTTTTTTTAATTTCATTTTTTGTATTTATAATATTTGTGTTGTTAGAAATATAAAATAATTTAAAAATGTTATAAATATAAAAAAATAAATTAGAAAAAAATTATATTTACAAATTTATATAATAAAATTTTATAAATATAAATAATTAAACACATAAATGTTATAAATATTAAAAAATTTAGAAAAAAATTATATTTACAAATTTATAAAAATATAAATGTTAGAAAAATAAAATAATTAATTTTTTTTATAAATATAAAAAAATATATTTACAAAAAATATATTATAAAAAATGCTATAAATATAAAAAAAATGTATCTAAATTTCTTTTTTATATTTAAAAAATTGGTGTTTTTAATTATTTTATATTTATAAAATTTATATTTATATAAATTTGTAAATATAAATTTTTTCTATAAATTTTATAAATATAAAATAATTAAAAAATTTTATAAATATAAAATTATTATAAATTTGTAAATATAATTTTTTTCTAAATTTCTTTTTGATATTTATAACATTTGTATAAAATTTGTGTTTTTAATTATTTTATATTTATATAAATTTGTAAATATTAATTTTTTCTATAAATTTTATAAATATAAATAATTAAAATTTTTATAAATATAAAATTATTATAAATTTGTAAATATAATTTTTTTTCTAAATTTCTTCTTGATATTTATAACATTTATGTTTTTAATTATTATATATATATATATATTTATATAAATTTGTAAATATAATTTTTTTCTAAATTTCTTTTTTTTATATTTATAACATTTGCGCTTTTAATTATTTATATTTATAACACTTTTTAATTATTTTATATTTCTAACAACACCAATATTATAAATAAAAAATAAAATAAAATAAAAAACCCATGGATGGGCTATTGCCCCACGGGCCCTTGTGGCAATTGGGCTACACGGGCTCATGCAGCTGTTAGGCTGCCGCACAAGCCCGTGCGACATTTGGGCTGCCGCACAGGCCCACACGGCAGCCTAGCTGCCGAACGGGCCTAGTTCGGCACTAGGACAGCCAGACGAGCCCCGTCCGACACTTAGACCGCTAGACGAACCCTGTTTTGGTAATTTTCTTTTGGTCCTAAATTGGTAAATGGACTTTTTTTAAAACGTAATTTGGAAAAAAGCCTTGATTTGGTTGGCATGCAAGCATCGGTGATCATATATTATTACTTGCATAATGTGTAATAAAGAATATATATATACATATCCACATACATATCACCAGAGAAAAGAAAAAGAAAGAGCATACCGAATTCATGTTTAACCCTCACAAAAGAGGAACTTTTGCATGAAAAAAAGTTGTTGAAATGTGGTTCAAGCTGCCACAATGTCCACTTGATTTAAATCTTCCTAATTAGATCTTATCAACGAAGTTAGTGTTCATCACTCAGGCATTTAATAGCTTTTCCATTAATGAAGAAAATTCTTAATTGTGGTTGTTCAAAGTTTAGGTCATTAATTTCTTTAAAATTGTGACCCATCTTTTATTGGCGAATTTTCAATTATACAAGTAGAACCTATTACGAACATAGTAATTGATTTAAATGGGATTAGTAGAACGTTTGATTGTATACTACATATATCGGTGCATATCATTAACATTCATTTTCTCTTGGGAAAAGTGTTAAAAAAAGTCTTAAATCTATTGTATTTTTGTCAATTCAGTCCTAAATATTTTATTAGTGTCAATTCAGTCGTAAACCTTTTGGATTGCTATCAATTTAGTCATAAACCTTTTATTAGTGCCAATTCAGTTCTAAGCCTTTTGTCTTATTGCCGATTCAGTTTTAAACTTTTTGCATTTCTATTAATTGAGTTAATCTTTTGGCCAAAAATTTGTTAACATAGACGTCGATTGTCATACGTGGCATGGCTAGCTCTAATGGGGATTTTTTTTTGTATTTTTAAATAATTTTAGTAATTTTTTTGGTTTTTTCTTTAAAAATATTAAAATAATATTAAAAATATGCACGTCATGCCAGTCGTGCCACGTAGGACATCGATGTCCACGTTAGAGAATTTTTGGCCAAAATTGGCTGGATTGACTCAATTAATAAAAATGCAAAAGGTTTAGGATTGAGTTGGCACTAATAAAAGGTTTAGGACTAAATTGACATCTTTTTTCAAATAAGACAATTTATTTGGGACCCTGCAGATCCTCTGATAGCGTGTTGCCACCAAAAGTAGAACCCCGTATTTCTTCTAAAAAATCTTCTAATTTTTCCTTAGAATCAACTCATTTGATGTTAAAAAAGATCTTTTGCAGGGTGCACAGACTCCATTTTTTTTTCTATATTTTCAAAACAAGAGAATTAGTATATGATCTATTTGAAGTTGCCAGGCGGAGAAGTTTCATGTTATATATGTTAATCTTTCTCATATCCGAATTCGATCTAATGATTTTCAATTTATTCTTCAGTAAATGTGTTGTGAAATGTCTTTTCTATTTTTACACTATCCAATATCTGCTTATATCTTCTAAGCAACGGTTTCATTAGATGTCTTATACCTAGAATTTATCTTTTTTCCGATCTAATTCCTCGACCACCTTTTCCAGATTATTACCGATATAATCATAAAAAGCTAATTTTTCAGGAATTTTTGACCAAGTTTCTAATAAACTTTGATTTTTGGCTAGCCTAGTATCAATGCAATAGTTTTATGATTTTTTTTAATACTTTTTCCGCGTAAGAGTCACTTGGGCATAAAGAGATTTTAATATCTATTTAGCTATTAGTAATGGGAGAGTCAAACCAATGCGTAGCAAAGCCATGATTCGCTCGCAAGCGGTGAAAGGTTTTCATCATGTATTTGCACGATCACGTAGACTACTATGTCTATTTAAGACTCTTATTTTAAAGTGAAGCAACACAATAATTTAAAATAGACTAACAGTTACACGTCACTTGGAAAAGTTAATTAATATCTCACATGCATGCATAAGCTCGTACAATTTATGTACGTGCCATGGTCGGTCCTATACAATCATATAAAGTGCAAGATTTGTGAAGTTATTTGTAAATGTGGAATAAATCCAATCATGATATAAGGGAGGCCAATTAGGTAATAGGTATGGTCTGAGATTTGAAGTTGACATAACTCGAAATCTGCATGAAACGATCAAAAGTACGAGGAAGGTGTTAGTCACAATCAGGACAAAAGAGACACTCACCAAGACGATGCCCTTTCAAGCAGCGAGCATGAGAATCCCCGAACAAGAAATGCAGCATTGATTGTGGGACTATTCGAATCTCTTAAAGAGAGTTTTGATTCAGCTCAAGTGGTTTTTTCTTCGGTGAAGGTGGTCGGGCCATCCAAAAGAAATGAACGAGGGTTTTTGAGCCCTTGCCGGCCATTGAATAGTCTAAATGGGGGCTTGCGGGCCCTCACCAACTATAGCAAGGGCGCGTAAGCTCTCGCCCAAGTCTAGCGAGGGCAACGATGCCCTCAATAGATCTAGGCTAGGCAAGGCAACACAACCGTCGCTCACCCTAGACGAGGGCTGGTGAGGGTATCCAAGTCCTCCTCACACGTGGCAAGTGACCTTGGTAGGCCACAACTGAAACTACAAACCGGTAGTGGAAAACAAGAAAAGGAAAATATAAAGGAAAATATTTCATGGAAAAATTAAAAGAATTGCATAAATTATTCAACCCTAGTCATGTCACGTAGAATAGCTGGGGTTCACACGTCAGCGTTCAAGCCTGACCATAATGATTATATTGATAAATTGACAAAAGGTTAATGACTAAATTGCTAAATTAAAAAAAATTTAGGATTAAATTGACATCCGTACAATAAATTTAGAACTTTTTTGATAATTTTTTTCAAATGAAAAATGCCGAGATAGATAATAAGATTGTATCGAAAGAGACGGTCACAGTATGCACTATGTGGCTTGATTAAAGGTTCGATTGTATCGAATGAGAAGGTCACGATATGCACCATATGACATGATTAAAAGTTCGTCTTTTTTCATCTTCGATTGGTGATGGATTGAGTAGATGTTGAAGAAGCAGGTCTACCCTCGCATGTGACCGTGGTAATATAGCTGTTATAAAATATTACTCAGCGGTAATAACCATTCACATCGTGGAAAATGTCTTCTGTCTAAAGCATCTTTTCCAGTGCTACAAACTCGTCTAGCTCTTCTTCTTTTACTTATCCGTGATTATTTTTAATTAGGGATAATTGTCTAAAAAATCTTAAACTTATTGCACTTTTACCAATTCAAAAAACAAAATCATAAACTTTTTAACTTTGCCAATTAAGTCCAAAATATTTTCACGTTTTGCCAATTTAGTCGAAAATATTTTCACGTTTTGCCAATTTAGTCTATCTAGCCATCTTTTGCTAGAAATAGCTAATGTGGATGCTAATCATCCTACATGGTACGACTGCTGTCGACGTGGATAATTTTTTAAAAAAAAATTTAAAAAATTTTGGATATTTTTTTTTTATTTTGCCTTCTCTTGCCCGACCTCAGTCGCAATCCTCATCGCCATAGCAAGAAAAAAATATAAAGAAAATAAAAGAAGAGGAAAAAGAAAAAATAAATAATTTTTTTAAAAAATTATAAAATATTATTAAAAATTAGAACCGACAGCGCCGATTGTACCACGTTAGATGGTTGGTAGATTACCGGAGTCCATGTCGGCAATTTCTAGTTAAAATTGACCGAATTGACTTAATTGAAAAAACGTGAAAATATTTATGACTCAATTAGCCAAATTAAAAGACTTAAAACTGAATTGGCAAACGTGTAATATGTTTAAGACTTTTTGGACATTTATTCCGTTTAAATCATCTGCTAGGATAAGTTTAGAGATTGGCTTTTGAATTAGAATTAAAGTACAAAGAAAAATAATCTCATTATGTGCTTTCCTTTTTTTATTCAAACTCCAAGTCAATCTCATCCATATTTAAAAATTGGGAGACAAACCAAGTCTATCGCGTGACTTGAAAATCAAGCTACGCGGATCTCACATTCATAACTCCGTTCTTTTCGCATTTAAGCGACAATTAAGAGTATTTCTCTAAGTCTTTTATGAAAAATTATAAGACTATTCAAATTTCAAAATAGCAAAAAAGAAAAATCATTTATCGATAAATTCAGTTCGGTTTGGCTCAGTACATATTCAATTTGGGTCGCAATTTGGTTCGGTTATTAAAAAAATGAATCGAACTGTATCGTTAACACCCAACACCGCTCAAAATTCTACTCACGTCTCTCTCCGCGCCCCTGAGATCACGACGAGCAAAAAGGTCCGAGATTTTCAGTTGCCAACACTTTCTCAGAGTCCGATAATAATTAAAGGAATTCATGGCGACCAACGCAGAAAGACAGTGCTTCCCATGTGGTGCTGACATTGCTGACGACGGCGAAGGAGGGGAAGGGGATTGAGAAGTTCTAGGAGGAAGCGAAAACTCCTTGCCTAGTGGCAACTCCTGGCCACCGTGCCGCCGCCATGATCGGACAAGGAAAGAGAAGGCAGTGATGGAGGAGGCTTGAGCGTTGCCACGGACGAGGACGGCAGTTCTGCGTAGCGGAGAAGTTGCCCGGAATCACCAAGCAAGCTGGCCATTTCAAGTGCTTGTGCGTCCCAGTGAATCTTTCCTTAGTAGTGTGTACGTATAGTGTAGACAGTATAAAAGACGCTTGTGATGTGATATGGAGTAATGAAATCTTCCCGTTTAAGTTATTGGAAATATCAACAGAGGCCGGGCCCGACTTGCTTCTTTACCTCAAATCTGCTCAGCTTCGTCAGTCTCGTCCTGGCAATTGGGTTTCAAGCCCCCCTCAATCTTTTTTGGATGTTCTTTGTTCTGAAGCCCATTTGGGTTTGTCCTTCCACATTGTCTACTTGAAATGAAATGAGGTTCTGCCCGACCAAAAAAAAAAAAGAGTTATTGGAAATTCATTAGAGTAACATCCTTCTTTAGGGGAAAAAAAATAGCAAGAGAATTCGTGTCCATTCACGTGCAAATATAGCTTGAGGCACTTTCTCTTCCTTTAATCATCCCCGTAGGCAATGATTATCTTCATTTTGATGATTGCTTACACTACATACAAGTTAAAGGGTCATGTCATGCTAGTGGTGTGATAGTATAATGGCGGAATACTATGCATAAGATTAGATAAGGTTTCCGCCATAATTACTAAGTATTTTTTGCCATTCATAATACTTACGGTTAAGATTACATCATTAGACTGTTACACAATCAACTTTATAAATCCCAAACATAAATAAGCTTATCCTAGCTTCTCAAATCCCAAACATAAATATGCTTATCGTAGCTTCAAGCATGATCGTCAATTGGAATCTCCATCAAGTTGTTTTTCACTAACAGTTTGTGCAAGTGAGCCTAATTCGTTTTTATATTCCACTTGATAACGTTTTCGATATGACTCGAAGGATTTCTTTAATCATGCTACATAATTAAATACGACAAGATTTTAGTATTAGGTTACTCTTTTAACATATGAATACTAGATCAATGGCTTTTCCAATGTCCGATGATCTCGAACCATCATGTTCACGGCACGACTTCCTCAAACGAAAGTGGGAAAACAAGTGTATGGCACAACTTAAACATGCACCCTCCTCTCCTTCCTAAGATCTAGAGCAAAAATGAAGATAAAACGTTGGTTCTCATGATAGGATCATGGACGTAACCTTCTTCAATTCGATAAATTTTTCGTTCTTTAGAGCAAGGTCGGGAATTGATTGTAGCTTAGAGAAGTGCACACGCCCGAAAATCAGTTATGATTCTATCACTAAATGAGGAAAGGTGACGTGTCATTCTGGTTTACATCGTAATTAATCAAATGATTTTGTACTCATCAAATGTTATCCATGATACCTAGGAGGATTTTCACGAGCAGATTAAATGGTGAAAATATTTAACTAGGGGTGTATATGGAGTCCAGAAAGATTTGAATGGCCTTCCACTCTTGTTAAGATGTGAAATTTTGTGGGATCGCTGTTAATTATCTTAAAAATTTATATTATTTAATGAGAACGTGGTTTAATACTTAATTTTTTTATTTATATTTTACAGATGGATCACATCCGAGAAGGAAAAAATCCTGAACCATGCATGTTGTTTTCCGGTTGTACACTTGTCCATTGAATTCCCTATTATAAAAGTTAAAGGCTGATTTGATGGCATTAGACATATCGCAAACTTTAAGACTGAAAGATAAGACGTTGGGCTGCTGTGGACAAAAATTTTCATCTTCAGTTCGTCCTTCTACAATGGTAGGTCCCCGCAGGACTTTTTTTCATTACATTCTTTGAAAAATAAACAAAACCCTCATCCAAGATATTTATAGGTCTCTGTGTGTGTGTGCGTGTTAGAGAGAGAGAGAGAAGTAAGAGAGATGGGTGTTGGGAGTAGAGCGCAAGGAGGAGGGCAGGGACTTCCCCTCTTCGAGACCAAGAAATTAGGCGGCGCAAGAATTGGTCACAAGGTGTTTGCTGCAACAATCTTGGGGTGCACAGGGTGGATATGGGTGTACCGGTTCGTGCACTTGCCGAGGCCGGGAGAGAAGGGAAGATGGGCTTGGGCGGGGATGTTCGTCGCCGAGGTGCTGTTCGGGCTGTACTGGGTGGTCACCCAGTCCGTCCGTTGGAACGCCGTGTGCCGGTATCCGTTCAAGGAGAGGCTCTCTGCGAGGTTGTTTTCCTTCTCTTGCTCGCACTAGCAATCTCGGTCCGTGCTTCTAAAATGATAGGACGATTGATATTTCAAAGGTCATAGTTTTCAAGTTACTGCTTTTGACTTTTTGTTCGACCTTTTCTTCCTTCCAAATCTAAATATCGAAGCATCAAATCCGAGATATTTGTACCAAACGCATGTCGTTACTCTATGTTAAATAGGTTCTTTCCCACACAGAAGTTAAGTACCCTTGGACGGTGTGTATATTGCATGAGATCAAGGTAAAAATTTCCGAGCCTGATCTAGACTTGCTTCCGTTAATGGATAGATAGAACAATCATGGACGCTCTGGGCTCTAAGCTAACCAAATATTAACTATTTCAAGGATTTGCTATTAGACTTTCTTCATCCCCTGTTGAAGGAAACGTCTTCCAATTACCCTTTTTGACCGATGGGTGGCACAGATAAACATTTCTAACAAAGAATTTCACACGTACCAATTAGAGACATGGTTGTATAAAGTTTCTTTCAATTAGAGGAGGAGGAAAATATAACACGTTATTTTAGTTGAGTTCACTAGTGTGCGATACTTGTAAGGCAAACGAGGCCCTTTCTTGTCTTTTTTTTGTTTCTCAATAAATAACGCAAATGATATTTATATTTTGATCAAATGTGCAATGTGATCCCGTACTTTAAATTTATTCAATGCGGCTCCTAAACTTTAGCCCAAATGCAATGTTGTTCATGACATTTTAATATTTCGGTGTGATCCATCGACTTTCGCTACTTGTTCAACTTAGTCTTTGGACTGTATAAAAACATTCAGTGTTGCCTCTAAACTTGAATTAATAGAAGGATAATGTTGATTATTTTCTTTTCAGTCTCGAGGCTAAATTGAACACGTAGCGAAAGTCCATGAACTATATTGAAATAACTAAAGTTCAAGAATAATCTTGTATATTGACCTAAAGTTCAGGAACCGCATTGAACAAATTTAAAATGCAGAGATCATATTCAGTAGAGTCTCAACGGGGTTAAAGGGAGCAAATTTTCAATTTTAGAAATGGAGGAACATAGTTGGCCAAAAACGGCAAAAAAAAAAGCAGAGAAAAACAATATATGGTAAATTGGTGGAAACTCTTATGTGTTTTGTGTTTTCTCTTTTTATAAATGGTTATAGCAAAGAAAATCAATCAGAATGCAGAAAGTTATAATAATCGATATTTGCGTCATGCGTCATGACAAGGGTTTTAATAATTCATGTAAGGGTAATGTCCCACGCGTTGCAGATACGAAAATGATCTGCCTGCCATCGACGTCTTTGTGTGCACGGCCGACCTGGAAGCCGAGCCACCGGCAATGGTGGTTAGCACTGTCCTCTCGGCCATGTCCTTCAATTATCCACCGGAGAAGCTGAGCGTCTATCTCTCGGATGATGGAGGGTCGGAACTGATGTTCTATGCATTGCTAGAGGCCTCGAACTTCTCCAAGCATTGGATCCCTTTTTGCAAGAAATTCAAGGTCGAACCGAGGTCTCCCAGTGCCTATTTCGGCCACCATTCTGACATGGGACGAGAAGCCGCGGCGAGAGAAGAATGGTTCGCTATGAGGGTAAGTTTCTGGTCTCTCCATGCACAGGTACTCGCGCGCAAGCAAAATCTTGAGGGACTATTATTTCACCATAACATTCCATCTCATTCTTCTGCTATAAAGAAATTGTATGAAGATATGATGCATCGGATTGAAGAAGCCATGGAAAGGGGCAGCGTTCCAATGGAAGTGAAGGAGCAACATGAAGGTTTCTCGGAATGGAACAATCCAACCGTGACAAAGAGGGATCACCACTCAATTGTGAAGGTAAAGCATTGTAAATTAATTAATTAATTAATCAACTTACTAATTCCATAAAAAAATATTTGACATTATGTGAATTTCCAATATTTTTTTTTTATCAGATCATAATTGATGGGAGACAAGAGGATGCTGTGGATGATGTTGGATGTAGACTACCCACGTTAGTGTACTTGGCACGAGAGAAGAGGCCAAAATTCCCTCACAATTTCAAGGCTGGCTCCATGAATGCTCTGGTAGTGTATATCCTTTAGTCTGGTAATTACAGTTTGTTCAAGGAAAGAAAGGAATGGTTACAGATTAGGTTTGTTTCATCGTCGAATCCGATACACGAAACCAAACATAATGTGCGCGATTTACCGAAATGAGTCGAAACAATGTCTTCTTATTTTTTATATCCGACACTATTTCGCAAAAACATAGATCCAATAACCTCACTTGAATTAACGAATTTATGCATGTATTTCTACATGGTCAGTGTCCCTTCTATCAATTAAGCATAGTGTCGCGGGTCTTCAAACTTTCCTATCAACATATTTTACCCTAACAATAAGTTCTTTCTAGTAATATGATGATTTAGTTTCGTATTGCAATGTCGCCTAATTATGTGTAGTTTGTGATTTTTATGTGCAGATTAGAGTGTCATCCGTGATAAGCAACGCACCTGTAATCCTCAACGTAGACTGCGACATGTACTCTAATGACTCGAATTCGGTACGAGATGCACTGTGCTTCTTCATGGACGAAGAGAGAGGCCACCAAATAGGTTTCGTGCAATATCCTCAAAACTTCAACAACATTACGAAAAACGACATCTACTTCAACTTGTTGAGGGTTCTCAATGAGGTAAATGTCATCATCGATTCTTTGTCTCGCAGTTGTTCGACTTGGTAGGTGTGAGATTTTGTGTGAGATCACCGTCAATTATTCAAAAAAATTTAAGTTATTATATTAAGGTACAATTTAATATTTAATTATTATATCACTTCTCACCACACTTAATCTTATTTTTTTGCATTGAGCTTGGAAAATATTCAAATTTAGGACCTTCTATCCTAATATTATATGAAATTTTGTGAAATCGCTACTAACTATTTTAAAAATCTTAATTGGAGATACGCAATTTTAATATTTAATTATTTTATCAATAGATGAAACCAACGGCCACCGAAGTGGGTAATGATTTTTACTTTGCAGACCCCTCGCTTAAACGAACGAGCCATTTAATATATATTTAATTTATGATACCTTATGAATGTACTGGTGGAGTAACACGCTTGATGTTTGGTTGCCGGAACGGGAAGATTGAGCTAAGAGAACTAGGTGGATATGGAGCTGCTCCGTACTGCGGGACCGGATGCTTCCACAGAAGAGAGAGCCTCTGCGGAGTAAATACTCTCGAGACCGTGAACAGAACGGAGCGTGAGCTAGGAGGAATGAACTGTCGAGCGACTCGAGGAAGACGCCAAACTCGTTGCCTGACTGCTCTTACGAGAAGGGCAGTCCAATGGGGGAAGGAAGGTCTTTCTCTCTCAGAGACGCAAAAACATTTCTGATGTTTCGTGTCCTTTGAAGATCCTACACATGATGTTTCAATGCTTTTGCAGATGGAGTGTCGTACGGACTGGAATGCGGTGGAAGACCTAGTGACGGGGCTGAGGATCCAGTGCCGGGGATGGAAGTCCGTGTACTACACCCGAAGCGGAGGCCCTTCGTGGGCGTGGCTCCAACACGCTCGACCTCTCGCTCGTCCAAATACAAGAGATGGTCGAAAGGGCATGTTCCAGATCTTCATCTCCAAGGACTGCCCCCTCGCTTCGGACATGGCCACATCCCCTTCGGAGCTCAGTTGGCTACTGCATCTACCTCTTGTGGGCGCCTCTCTCCTCCCCACGCTCTTCTACGTCGCCGTCCCTCCCGTCTGCCTGCTTGGGCGTCGGCGTCTCCCTGTTCCCTCACGTGATTCTCTCGTCTTCCCCTTTTATGTTCTTCCATCCATGGTGCCCATTGCCCATCTGAGTCTTTTCTTTTTGGGGGTTGTAGGTCGTGAGCCCGTGGTTCGTGCCGTTCGCGGTGCGCGCTCCTCGCCAGGAACGCTTATAGCCTGGCCGAGGCCGTGAGTTGTGAGCCACGCCCCGAGCGTGGTGGAACTCTCAGCGGATGCTCTGATTCCGAAGGACGGCCCCATTCTTCTTCGCCTTTGTCGCCGCGCGTCCTCAACAGCTTGGCCTGTCGCATATCGCTTTCGACCTCACGGGAAGGTGGTGACGGAGGACAGGTGGCCAGGTACGAGAAGGAAATCATGGATTTCAGTGGAGCTCCATGATGTTCGTCTCCATAGCAACGTTGGCCTTGCTAAATCTCTTTTGTTTGGTTGGTGGATTCATGAAGCTTGGGGGGGGGTTAAGCATGGTGACTTTACAAGTTACGGGGCAAATGGTTCTCAGTGGCTTGTGGTCTTGCCTCAATTTACCCGTTTACCATGCCCTGTTCATCAGGAGGGACAAAGGTTGCTATCCTTAGGCTCAGTTGGTGTTCAAGTCGTTGTACTATTTGCTCTCGCAGTAGTCGGCAGTGGGGGTGCGTTGTTGTAATGTGAAATGTTGATACAGTGGCATGGATAACGAAAGTGAGATCGATGGTTGATTTTTTGACAGTAAAAGTTAATAGATCGTTTCTTTGTTGAAATTCTTACTTGTACGTATGCGTAAGAATCGAGCCGATATAGAAGTATATTTTACTACATTTAATTAGGGACTATTACTAGGGGATACAAAAAAAAACTTGTTACTAAGAACCATAATTTTGGGGAAAAGATCAGGATACTCAACAACTACGGGCTTAGCATATTGTTCATAAAACATTTGTCTTTGCATTGGGGCATATTAACACTAAAAAACAATTATTTTACTTCCTCCTCATTAATTAATAAGTAACAATATATTTAAAAATGGTTTGGGATGGCATTAAAAAAGAAAAAAGAAAAGAAGGGAAAAAAAAAAATAACCCCTCATTACACTACTACATTTACTAATATCTTTTAAAAAAACATCTAATTGAAATGCACCTAAAAATTAAAAAAAAAATACCTTATACCATAGCTCTAAAAATAGATTCCAAAAAAAAAAAAAAAGCATAGGAGTGCATAAAATAAACTAAAAATAAAATTGACATCATGGAAAAAAAAAAAAAAAAATAACGGATCCAGGTCCAGTCCATAATCTACCGATAAACTGGAAACAATCATCCGGAATTGCAACGAAATAAAAAAAAAAAAACTGAGGTGTGATCGCAAACTGGTCAGGTCAGTATTATTTGGCATAAAATGGCGTCTGGCTCACAATTAAGGGGGGAGACCGGCGCGTTACAATAAA
>JAGVVM010013792.1:0-10600 GCA_019149425.1 Psidium friedrichsthalianum
AATCAGATAAAAATAATATTTTTTTGATGATTATTTAATTTTTTTAAGCGTAGATTTGGCAGGTGAGTTTTAGTTTCAATATATTTGCAGTACGTCGTCCCCATGACGCGATAAAGATCCGGTCCTTTTCCTTTCCAGCCAAGAGTTTTTTTTTTTTCCTTTCGCCTGTTGGAAAAATAATACAAAAATAAGAAAATAAAAAACAGAGTCTCTTGCGACTGTTGCCCGCAGTCAACGCTCGTGGTTCTTCTTGTTCGCCATCAACTCGCCTGCACTGCACTGGTCTCCGTAGCTAGAAACAAGAGATCCTCGACTCCCCCTCCATTTCCATTGCTCCGTCTTGTTTTCCTCCCTCCGTCGATTCCCACGCGTCTTCATCTTCTTCTTTGGCGTAGGACCACAGAACCAGAGAGTATTTAGACGAGCCTCCTTCGGGCCGGAGACTTCAATTCTCGAGCTCACGCGCTCTCTCCTCTCGCTGCCGCTACCCGGTGACAGCAACAGGTTCGACACTCTAGCTACTTGTTCCTGCTTCGTCGCTTCGAGAACTGATCGGTCTTTCGGGCGGCGAAGTTGGTGTCTTGTGCTCGAGTTGTGCGTATCCGCCGTGTGAATTTGTCGAAATGCGTTCTTTTTCGCTGCTTCTCTGTGTGGATGCTTGTCTCGGTTGATGAACTCTGCGGTCAATGCTCGTGTTCTTGTATGTGCATTGCTTATGAAAAGCAGTGAAAACGTATTTAACAGCACGTGACGAGTGATCGGTAGTTTTTAGCGAAGAATTAAGTATACAACTCGAATTTTTCGGGTTCTTGTGTCTCCTCTGTGGTTTTAGTCAATCTGTATCCGGTGCCCACCAGAATTTTCTGCGTTTTTTTCTTCCTTTTATGTACCTTCTAGCATTGGGGTCTTAACATGAGGGCGGGTATTTGTGGAGTTGATTCCCTTCACTTTCGTTGCCCGGTCTTTGATCAGCTGGCGGGTGTGGTCTTGATCGTGCTAATAGCATGAAGTTTCCAAAGAAGCATTACTATTGGAGGAATAAAACTGCAAAATCGTTAGATTGAAAGAGAAGTTCTGTTATGGAACTTCCTCAGTTTCCCTTACTAATCTGAATTTGTTCTGACAGGAAAAATAGATTTTGATTTAGTTGTTGTACATTCTCCGTCACATGTTTAGTTTAGTGAAACATAGTCCGCAAGATTGCTTTACTGTATGTATATCCTGATTAAATGTTTCCTTCTGCAGATTTACTATGTAAAATGCCTGATAACGAAAGAGATGAAGTACCAATGCTGTTGGAAATGCAGCAACACCTATCATCAGATGATTCTAACAGCTCTCGACTACAGTCATTGGTATCTAGGACCCGGAGCGCATCGATTTCCATCCCTACGAGCTCCATGGAGCCGCATGAACATATACCTAATCTAGTAGGTTATACTGGACCTTTAAGGAGTGAAAAGAGGACGCCTTTCTCACAAATGAGTGGCCCTTTATACGCCAGTCACGGATCTGAAAAGACCTTCAGGCGTAACCACGGTTTGCCTGGAAGCAAGGCAGTGGAGTCACAATATATGCAAGAAAAATTCCCTTCCTTTGGTATAAAGGATCGCCTAGACTCCACTGATGACCACTATGCTGCTAAAAATGAGCATTTACTGAGGTCTGGGCAACTGGGGATGTGCGATGACCCCTACTGCACAACTTGTCCATCATATTATAATAAAAGAGCACAACATACGAGTTTCAAAAGTTCAAGTATATTTGATCCCAAGGTATATACCATACTTGCAGTGTGTCCTTTGATGCTGAATGCTGGAAATTGTCAGTTTTAACCGTCATTTGTAGAAAATGAGAGATTGCAAGTTTTGTCCTCCCACTTTCTGATCACAGTCACTTCTCCCTTAGCAATTTTTGTTTTACTATTGTATTCTGTGATTACTCAATCTATTTGCTTTTTCATGTTACTGCTGTCGTTTCATTTTTGGCTGAATTTTTTTTTTTCTGTTGTCAGGAACTAGACATCGTTTTTCCTAGTATTAGTTTTCAACAGTGTGTTATTTGTGGCAGTCATATGATCACCATTTTAGCTACTTATTTGTGATTTTATTGCTGATTTCTATTCATTTACATGCTCGTACTTGTCATTCTAATGAAAAGATGTCTTCTGTCTAGTTATGAACATGGTAACGTACATCTAGATCTTGCCGATTTCATACTCTATTTTCTTTATTGGCTGGAAATTTATAAAGAGCTTTTTGATTTGGTTTAACGCCTAAGAAAACTCTGCCTAAGATTTCAGATTAGTTGGTCGCAGTATCACGTAGGTGATGACTCTATCTCTAAGCAGTAAGCAGAACTTTTTAATATTGTCGGACTTGGCTGTTCTGGTGACAATGATTTCAAGAGGTACAACGACGATCTGAGATTGACTTCACTATCAAAGATGCTTTTCTTTGGAGCACATTTTATATGCATTATGCTATATCTGATAGGAGGATATGTGAATTCACCTCTTCTAAGTAAAGAAGTTTCTCTGCTTAACTTTTACTTGCAGTTTCACAATGCTCTTTATGGGGATGCCAAAGGTTGGGCAAGGAGGTTCTTCTCTTATGTCAATGCCCACATCCCTCGTGTATGAATCCTCATGCTAAAGCTGTCCAGCGGTGGAATAAATTTTTTGTCATTTCTTGCTTGCTGGCTGTCTTTATAGACCCATTATTCTTCTTCTTGCTGTCTGTTCAAAAGGTATGGCTCAGTTACTTATCCTCCTGCTGGCTTTCTGGCATTCTCAAGTTCACATGACTTAAAAAATACTGGTGGCGGAGTCCATGCTGTTCTTACTATGTTCTTTTCTTTTTTTTCCCCCCCAAATTCCTAAATAGTCCCCAAGTGAAGTTAAAATTCTTCCCATTTTTCACACTGCTATAAACCACCTATTTCACGTTAAATTTTCTCTCCTACTTAACAAGTTTTTACTGTCATGTTAATTTTGCGGATATTCTTCACTTTACAGATTAAGCTTCTTAATCGTGGTTTGGTGCACATGTACACCTCCAAACTACAATCCAGTGTTGTAGCTTAGGTTTATCTTTCTCTATAACCTAATTCTTTCATACTTTACTTCTGATTCTCAAAATTTGACCTTGGCACAATAAGTCAAATCTCCTTTGGCCAGGGCTGATCTAATCAACCGAATTTATCTCCTCTTAACCATGACCTTTCTTTGAATATATTTTCTGGAAGTCATCAAACATGTTTAGGTTGGCATCCCTTCTGCATTAGTGAAGGAAATATGATAGCCCAAACTCATTATCCATTTCGTGACTTTCTGCAAAAAATGTCATGTCCCCTAAAATTTCTTGTTCATTTGCATTTTGGCTTTTGTGCTTGTTCTTTATTGTTCTCGTAACTTTTCTTTTGCAGATTCAAACAACCATCATAAGCTTTTTGGTTTGCACAAAATTACTTCCTTTCACTTATCCATCCTTGACTGCAGGACAATATGTGTATAATGTTAAACTGGCCCATGACAACAACAATTGTTGTTTTCAGAAGCATGACGGACCTCATATACCTATTGCACATTCTTCTTCAGGTAGGTTGCTTTTCACCAACTTATTGGATTGTTTTCTTTTCTCATTGGTGATTTTAACAGTATCCTTCTATTATTTATCTTACTCTTTTCATCCATTATAGATTTTGTTTTTGTTTCCTGTAACAACTTTTGAATAATTCAAGGGGAAAACGTGTTTTTCTGAGGATACCTACATGATGTTATATGAATGTTCTGCAGCTTTCAATTCGAGTACTCAAAAGTAAATTTTTATTTAACTGTATCCACTTTTATACTCCCTTCAATCAGATACATATTGTATACAAAGTGAATTGCAATGCTGTGTGGAAAGTTTGACTACATAGCTGCTGCATAAGTCTGACCACAAACTTCTTGTACCAGTTTCTCAAAAGTTACTGTACTTGAGCATCATCATTCTTAGCAAAACACAATTATTACCAAGGAACTCACCTTGCAGACATTCATCTTCTTATGTGTGAAAAAGAGCAGAGAAAAAATGAGACAAGTGGTTCTATCTGTCATGCAAGTTTTTTGGCTGATCTAAATATTTGCTGGAGTTTTTTGCATTCAGAAATAAAGACACTTCTTCAGAGTGGCTGGTTACACTTAACTGTGTGGGGCTTCATAAATTTGGAATTCTCAGGTCCATACTTCCTGAAATAGTAGAGTTGATAGAAACCCTCTGTAGTGAACGACTTTTCTATCGGTGTGATGTCCCTTGATACATTCTTAATGGAAACATGATACTCATTTTCCTTGGAAAAAGATGATTCAAGTGATGTTGCTTATGACTAGTAGTTGATTAGATGGGCTTTTACTTGGTAAATATATTTTGACTTCGTAACCATCAGAGTTTAACTTTTGGAAAGACTTACTGAACTTTTACTCAAAATAGCTGCATTGGAGGAGCTTCAGAACAGACTTCTATAGAAAGTTTTGCCTCTCTTCATTGTCAGTCGATCTACTACACAATCCAAATTTTGCGTGCCATACACTTTATTTACGCAATGACCATAGGGTTGGTATTTGACTTGATGCTTAACTTCTATTATGCCTTACTTCTTCAGGAAGAAACTAAACTAAGGTGCAATGTTGTCATATTAGGAGCTTTCGAGGCTGCCTTTGAGTCCTTTATGATTGCTTTCTTTGTCAATTTCTTGCAGTTTAGGTTGGCTTATGTGGCTCCTGAGACTAGAGTGGTTGGTGCTGGAGATTTAGTTGACCATCCAAAAAGAATCGCTCTCAATTATCTGCGAGGATACTTCTTCATAGATCTTTTTGTTGCATTTCCACTTCCGCAAGTAATTCCTTATTTCTCTGATGCATCAACCTTAATTTGTTTCTGCATTATATTGATTTTTAACATGCTTTGATCCATCTGTGGTTGGCAGTGTGAAACAAATTCGCATTGGATTAAATATGCTGCCAAGTCAATTTGTATTAAAATTACAACTTTACTGGCTGATCACTGCAGTGTCATTTGCCTATAGACAATCTAGATGCTATTGCTTCTACTTATTGCAAAGTGATGACATGTTTGTAAATGGATTTATTGTCCCTTTCGAGACTCTCTGAGGAGCTCTCACCCAAGCCTCCACTCAATGTCTTTCTCTGAGACTGACTTGTAATATGTGTTAACATCCTGAATCTGTATAACATATAGTGACATGATTGACACCGCCACATCTGCTGGTGTCAAAGAAATGTTCTGCTGAGTGAAGTATAATATCTGCCAGTTCCATCTGTTGGTATGACTTCTCTCTTTTGATCATCAATTACTTGCTCGACTGGTTGCAGATATTGGTATTGCTAGTTTTACCAACATTCACGGGTACGTCTGCAGCAAATTATGCAAAGAATCTTTTACGCGCAGGTGTTCTCGTCCAGTACATTCCCAGATTATATCGAGTTCTGCCCTTCCTTGCGGGTCAGTCTCCTACTGGCTTCATTTTTGAGTCAGCATGGGCAAATTTTGTCATCAATCTTCTCATGTTTGTGTTAGCTGGCCATGTTGTTGGATCATGCTGGTACCTTCTTGGGCTACAGGTGGGTCACATCATTTGTTTTTCTCTTTCTAATTTCTTCTTATGTATTAGAACCCCAGAAGAGTAAGGAAAGTGTGTTGGAACTCTTGCTAAAAGACTCATTACCATCATGATGCCTCTTTGTTTAGTTCTGTCGCCTTTCTGTTGGATTGTTAGAGTATATCCTTTCTGTAAAATGCTCATTGGGGTTGAACTCGTTGAGAACCTGTTTCAGGTTGCGACTGTTTATACTTAACAATAAAGCTAAGACCATGTCTATGGATTGAGTTCTCTAGTCACGTCATTGTCAAATTTCGTGACTTCACTACCCCTTTCAGATGAATCATCCATGTGGTCTTGGAGTGATATATGCCATGATACTAGTGTCTCATCTCCACATCATGCTGAGGCTGAAGCCTCTAGAATCTCACATCAAAATTCATATGCATCATGCACTGTACTTGGGAAGCACAGCATGTCATTTCAAAGCAAAGTTATGACCATACAAGCATGGCCTTGCTAATGAGCTAAGGTTGAAGTCAAGTTTTTTGATCAAATTTATTCACATACAGATGGCATATGAAGATGCCCACCATCCATGGTTGTGGACTGCAAATGATTATGTAGCCACAATGTCTAATCACATTTTATTTTATGTGATTATACTATACGACCCGCAGTCCTCATACTATACATCTTCCTCGTTCTTCCTGGATTTTGAATGTAAACACATAAGAATGGGCTCTTCATTTCTATCTTCTGTTTAAATGCTGTTAAAGTATTTCCAAAACTTAGTTATTAAAATGTGAGATTTTTCCAAAGAGCAATCTTTTCTTCAACTAATCTCTGTCTTTGCTTTTCTACATTCTGCCAGAGGGTTAATCAATGTCTTCGGGAAGCATGCAAACCAGACAACCTGTGTATCTTTATGGATTGTGGACATGGAGAAAAAATTGCGCAATTCAAAAATGAACCATCATGGAATAGCTGGACAAAAAATCTGAATGCTGCTGCTTGTTTCAACACCTCTGGTGATTTTAAATATGGAATCTATGGAATCGGTGTTGGGCTTACCCTAGAAGAAAGCGTGGTCACAAGATATGTGTTTTCATTGTTCTGGGGATTCCAGGTACTTATGCATGTTTCTTATAAGTTCGGCTTATTTCTCAACAGTCTAAATCATTTACTGTACAATGGGCTAGCAATGCATTGAAAGGAAGAGGCATTTTGCTCTATTTCGTGCTCTTTATCCTTTTCCTCCAAAAGTGCATGGTGGCGGCAACATACTGAATTAGGATAAAGCTGTAAATCAATTTGTGCCCTGCCTGAAGGTGGGAGGGCAATGAACAATCGTTGTTCTTGTTTTATTATGATTTTCCACTCTTGGCAATATCCACTAGAGCAAACCCACTATTGAGCTGCAGCATAATGCCTGTTGATTTCTTGGGATATATGGAATAAGATGCATGGCTTTGTGCTGGGTGAACCCCTGGAACTTTTGATTTTCCATTAATGCAAGTCAAAGCTGCAAATTCAGAGGACTCTCCTATTGAGGCAGTAGGCATATCTTGTTTGTAGGAGTCAGTTGGTTTGCTCCTGTTGACAATAATAGCTCATCAAATGATGAGGACAGAAGAGAAAATCATTGCTCGATATTCTCTTTTTTATTTTTGAGAGAGAGGAATAATAAGTACTAGCCAGAATAAGGAGATATTGCGTGTTAGGAATATCTACCAGCCCATCCTGATTCCATATCCTGTTAATTCAACCTAAACTTGTTGATTATCTTTCTTCACTATTTCTATGGTTGCAGTTGCCAAAATGGCCTGCAGAGAAACATTCTTGTGTTGTTATGACATCATGCAATGGATATCCTTTAATGTGGACATACAATCTGTAAATGTTTCTTTCATATTTAACTGATTTTCCATGTCCAATTTTGAAGCAAATAAGTACTCTAGCGGGAAATCAAAATCCAAGCTACTTTGTCCCGGAAGTCCTGTTTACCATGGGCATTATTGGATTGGGCCTCTTGCTCTTTGCTCTTCTCATTGGTAATATGCAGAACTTCCTCCAGGCTCTTGGAAGGAGGTGTGACCTCTTACCTTGACAATCTTTTTATGTTGACAGATCCGTTCCTTAATCTTTATTGTTGTGTTTGTGCAGAATATTCAAATTTATCTGATTGATGCAATGATGACCTTAAAAAAAAATATATGTTGAAGTGTATGCGTGATGGTTTTATGACTTCCAAGACAAACAGTTTAACAATGCTATCATCTGGGATGATGAATAATTTTTTGTTGATCTCATGTGTGAGTCTTTTGGTATCGGCTTTCAGATTTCATGCTTTAGTTATGTGAATATTGCATTAGGCGGATGTGTTTTCATCGTGCTTTCGTAGCTTATTGGCATGCATGAATTTGAGTTATTGGTCTTCTGGTAATTTGTTAATCTTAAGCAACACTGCGCCAGTGTGGCTCTGATGATTCAGACATTATAATAGCAGGACTGCTTGTATAGCTTAGCTTCAAGAATTCATGAGCAGATCTAAGTTTTGCTTTTAAGCTGGTTGAGTTCAAGCATGGTTAACTACCAATTGAAATGGAGTTTGCCTGAACATACTTGCGTGTTTGGACGCTTTATCCTATCTCCACTTATGAAAGGGCAAGCCGATACAATAGTTGTTGTGATGCGAAGAGCTTTGCTTGGGGAAATAAAAGGAACATGTATCACTGTGCATGTACCAATTGTAACTTGTACTGTTACTTGGGAAAAGAAAAGGTCCATCCTACATCCCTTGGCACAACATGCCAAAATACCATATCAGAAGGCATCCCCAAGGGGACTAATCTTATTAGTGCTATGCATGCAAACCTTTCTATGCACCTCTGCTCCCAATTTGTGCCTGTTCTTTTTGCCAATGCCGATTAAGAATGCTCATGGTGACCATTAGTTCACCTTTTTGTTGTTGGACATCTTGGATATAAACTAACAGCTGACTTTTATATATTCCCAATCCTCCCAGGAGGTTGGAAATGTCATTAAGGCGTCGTGATGTTGAGCAATGGATGAGACACAGACGCTTACCTGAACAGCTAAGAAGGTAAATACGGCATTTCTTCCTACATTTCTCATTTACTTCTTCTCCTAAGTAGAGACATATTAATTGCATCATCCAGTACCCTGTTGGCATTTTAGCTGGTCGAATATGGTGGTGAAGATTAATAGCTATGATTCTCAGAAGCAAACGTGACTTGTTACAACGTCTGCCCAGTGAGGTGAAGAATTAGAGGGTTTCTATCCAATTTATACTGAGATGATGAGCTGAATCAGATCATGATTAAGTGAACCCACCATCTGGTGGCCGAGTTGGTTTTGCGCTCAGTTCCTTTCACGAGAGAGGTACCTGGCCTTCAAAAAAACAACTTCTCGGAACTATGGTGACGTTAACGGGGGCTGTGGTTGATGGCTTTGTATTGTGGTCTAGCCGGCAGTCCTCCCGAGGACCTAGTCGTGCTTCACTGCTTGGTTGGAGCACAAGCTCGATCCGCCGCTGCGGACACCTCGGTTATAAAAAAAAAAAAAAAAGCATCATGATAAGTGAATTGAAAATGGTAGAAGGAAAGAGCACCTTTCATATATGAGACTGTCAGGCTATGGGCGTCATTAGACTGTGCATGGTGTTGGATATGAAGCTTGGATTTCAATTATTCTCTCTATGCTCTCATAAAATATCATGTTCTTGTGGTTTCTCATATTATTGACCATACCATATGATTCTTGGATTGAAGCTGAAGAGGTTTTGTTCTTCATTTAGGTCGGGTTTTTTAGATAGAGTTCTATCTGCCGGCTTTGTGAATACATGTTATTGATAGACTGTAAGCTGGTGCGTCATGGACACTTCTGGAAATTAAGCATAGAGGACTCTAAGCCAAGTTTAAGTCAATTATGAAAGATTTTAGCCGTAAATTTGTCCTCTAGGAAGTTTGATGCAGGGGCTTAAATGAAGAAATGTGATGGACAGACATTGGTTGCCGTAAAAGAGCTCTAATTACAAGAAGATGATTTGTATTTATTAAACCTTAGTTCAGGGGCTTCAACTGAGGTCGATTTTCATATTGATGGTTTAATAAAATTTACCCTGGGGGCTGACTACTAGTCATCAGCAAAGAGACTGCATAAGCATACATGTGTCCTCTGCCTGTGTTGATTTTCTTTCTAGCAACCTAAGGGTTACTGATCCTCTGTATATACATTCTGGAACTCTTTCCTAGAGAATATGTTTTCTTTATTTACTGATAATTCAAACTCTACGCTTGTCAACTTTCCCTACTCGATTTCCTGTTGCATCTTGGATAAGTTTCTAGCTCTCCATAATGTGATGGGATAGACTGATCGTATTTTCTTTGCTGTATTGCTATTGAGCCAGTCAGGTGCTCCTAGTGTTATCACTAATGACTAGTTTCTACCATCCAGATATTTTTCCCTGTAATTGTGGCAATAAAAGCATATAGATCTATAAAAGACTGTCATATACCAAGAGAGATGCTCTATGCGGACCGGGCTACCTTTTAATTGACTGGAATTTCTCCATATCATGCAGGAAGAGCACGCCAAGCTAGAGCTGCGTGATACACATTGGGCTGCCACTAAGACGATGTCAAGAAGAAATGCCCCTTCTCATCAAGAGAATTTCTGAAGATCTCCAGAGAGATATCAGACGTCATTCTTCAAATTTAGAAAAAATAGCAGTAAGAAACCCTGGAATATGAAGTTGAAATAGATGTTGTGGCAACCTTTCAGTGCAAGTTTTAAGCCTTAGAAATCAATCTCTTTTACTGTCAATATGACGTAAGAATAAGCAAACTTTGGGCCAAAGGCAATAATCTGAAGTTCACTGCTGTTCGCTGCCATAAGATGAAAGCCATGCTTTTAACTTAGCTCTCTATCTACTCTTCAAGCTTGGTGCTTGTAGCATATGCTCAATCAGCTAACT
>JAGVVM010013793.1:0-22122 GCA_019149425.1 Psidium friedrichsthalianum
CGTATCCTTTTTGGATGCCAGTTTAACAGAAAATTGTTGAAGTTTTCCTCCTTTTCATCACCGATTGCCGGGCAAATTCTGGAATGTATACTATTTTTGTTTGTGGTGTGCGGCTCAAGGCACTCAGGTCCGAGTGCGGCAAGTTAAGAACCGCCGGACTCGTGAACTGTAGCAACAGTACGACTAGTACTGGGACCTCCCAATTTAGAGGAAAGGATTTGTGCTGTTTGCAACTCAAAAGAAAATTAACAAACATAGTTGTTTGTGGTTTAAAAGAACCGTAATGTTAGTAGGGGTATAGCTAAGGTTCTACAAAAGAGCCAAATCATGTTACCTTTTTAGTATGTGAGTTGTGCTTTGATGCGTTTGGATTTTCAGCAACATGTGTCTTTACTTCCACATGCCATGGTTTCTAATCTGTCGGGAGTTGATAGTTCATCAATGCTGCGATCCACAGCACCGTGTTGGTTAATTGGCATTCTTTAGCAACTGCAGTGCAGCATACTGACTATTAGGAGGTAATACGAGTTGTTGGGCCGAGCTAAGTCCAAAGGCAAAGCGTCATAACGCATGCTGTTGTTCGAGCTGGCACAACGAGCAAATTGAATAAAACAACACCAGCACGTGGGTTGCCTTGTGACCAAGTATTGCATTGGATATTTGATTTTATGTTATCGAGTCCTCAGCGTTTGTTACGCTGATCCTAATCTTTAATTAAGATATTTATTATCTTTTATCGAGTCTTTAGGATATTTGTTATTATGTTATCGAGTCTTTAGCATCTGTTACGCTGATCCTAGTCTTTAGGAGTTATGGGTTAGTGGATTTATTACTTGATATTAGTGGTGGAAGTGAAGAACGTGTTAGTGCATCTTTTGAGCTACTTGCCCTATATAAAGGCAATGATATGCAATCAAATAAAACATTCAAGACAGCACTTCTCTTCTATATGTGTTACTCCCTGAGAGGTTATTAAACCATTTTTTGCACTTGTACTTTCAACAATCTGGTATCAAAGCCAGGTTCTGGGCATTTTGGTGAGTATCTCTATTGCCAAGATGGGTGATCTTCAAGTCGTTGGTGGAATCAAGAAGCTCAACAACCAGAACTACAATTCTTGGTCTACTTGCATGATGTCTTACATGCAGGGCCAAGATTTGTGGGAGGTTGTAAATGGAAATGATGTGAGACAACCGGAGGCTGAAGATGCGAATGGGACATTGTAGAAGTGGAAGATTAAAGCGGGCAAAGCCATGTTCGTTTTGAAGACGACGGTTGAAGAGGATGTGCTGGAGCATATCCGAGATGCAGAAACTCCCAAAGATGCTTGGGATACGTTCGCCAAATTGTTCTCTAAGAAGAACGATACGAAGCTCCAACTCTTAGAGAGTGAGTTGTTGTCGGTGGCGCAACGCGACATGACGGTCGCACAATACTTCCACAAAGTGAAGATGCTATGCCGAGAGATTACTGAGTTGGATCCGGAGGCTCCCATTGGCGATACCAGGATGAAGCGGATCATCATCCATTGCTTGAAGCCAAGATTTAGGAGTTTCGTTGCTACCATACAAGAATGGCAAACTCAGCCGTCGCTTGTAGAATTTGAAAATTTGCTAGCTGGTCAAGAAGCCTTAGCTAAGCAAATGGGAGGAGTCTCGTTGAAGAATGAAGAAGAGGCACTCTATGCCAATAAAGGCAAGTGGAATTCCAAGCAGCATGCCGACGGTGGATTCAAAAAGGACAATGACAAGGCGAGAAGTTATCAAGGCGAAGGGAGCGTTCGTGCAGGGAGAGGTTCTAAGAACCATGGCAATGGCCAAAAGTTTGAAGGGAAGTGCTACAATTGTAAGAAGAAAGGGTCATATGGCGAAAGATTGCTAGTCAAAGAAGAAGGTCATCGAGAGTAACGCTGCTACTTCTAAAAGTGAAGACGAATGGGATGCTGAGGCTCTCTTTGCTAAGGAAGAAGAGGAGCTAGCCCTTGCAACAACAACATTCAATCAAATCAATTATGAGAATGATTGGATCGTGACTCAGGTGCTCAAACCATATGACCGTTATAAAGAGAAGCTGCAAAACTTGTCAGAGTACAAGGGAAGTCAGGTGGTGGTGACTTCAAATAACTCAAAGTTACCGATAGCTCACATCGGTAATACGGTAGTCTCTCCCCAATGTAGTGATTCCCAGGTGCTAATGTCTATCATGTTGCAGGTATGAAGAAAAATCTTCTCTCGGTAGCACAATTAACATCTTCTGGTCATTTTGTCATATTTGGTCCACAAGATGTGAAGATATATCGGGACCTTGAGATTACAGAGAACCGGCAATGAAGGGACGAAGATTAGAGTCAAGTCTACGTGATGTCTGCAGAAATTATGTAGATAAGACGAGAAGGAACGAGACGGCAGACTTGTGGCACATGCGGCTAAGTCACATTAGCTATTCCAAGCTAGATGTGATGATGAAGAAGTTGATGTCGAAGGGACTTCCACAACTTGAAGTGAGAACAGACAGTGTATGTGCAAGCTGTCAGTATGGGAAAGCGCACCAGTTACCGTACGAAGAGTCCAAATTTAGAGCGAAGGAACCATTAGAGTTGATTTAGATGTGTTTGGACCAATTAAGCAAGCCTCCATTGGTGGGATGAAGTACATGGTGACCTTCATTGACGACTTCTCGAGGTACGTATGGGTTTACTTTATGAAATAAAAATTTGAAACTCTTTCAAAGTTCCAAGAGCTCAAGAAGGTAGTGGAAGCGAAGGTTGGTAAAAGTCCGTTGTCTATGCACCGACAACGGGGGAGAGTACACCTCAAATGAGTTTTCAGATTTCCTTCGGGAGTGCAGAATACACCATCAATTCACATGTGCCAGCACTCCGTAGCAAAATGGGATAGCAGAAAGGAAGAACAAGCATCTGGCAAAAGTATGTCGAAGTATGCTCCACGCAAAGAATGTTCCGGGACGGTTTTGGGCGGAAGCAATGAAGACTGCGACCTTCGTGACCAATAGACTTCCTCAACAAAGGTTATGCTTTCTTTCACCTTTGAAAAAATATGGAACATGAAGCTTGTTGTTGGTCATTTTCGAGTTTTTGGATGTGTATGCTATGTATTTGTACCTGACCACTTAAGTAGCAAGATAGAGAAAAAGGCTGTTAGGTGTATCTTTGTAGGATACGACAGTCAAAGGAAAGGGTGGTGATGTTGCGATCCAACAACCGGGAAGTACTACACATCTTGAAATGTGGTGTTTGATGAAGCTTCCTCATGGTGGTCCTCAAACAAGGAAGTACTACCTAACTCAAATGTTTTAAGGAAGTGTTAGAAATTTCTCAATTCCAGTTGAGTTCAGGTGAAACAGAGGTTGCAGACGATGGTGGAGATGTTGAAGAAGGCATAGCTCAAAATCCTTGGTAAACAGGTATATACCAAAGGCCAAGCGAAGAAGATGAACCAAGTGGAGCAAGTACACCACTTGCACTTAGAAGATCAACAAGAGCCAGAAAGCCAAATCCCAAGTATGCCAATGCCGCTATAGTAGAAGAAGCAGATGCAAAAGAACTTGAGACATTTGAGGAAGCGTCCTAGAGTCCGGAGTGGATTAAAGCTATGGAAGAGGAAATTGCTGCATTAGAGCAAAATCAGACTTGGGAGCCTGCACCAAAGCCAAGAGATGTGAAGCCTATTTCTTGCAAATAGGTGTATAAGATAAAGTGTCGCACAGATGGATCAATAGAGAGGCATAAGCCTCGTCTGGTAGCCCGAGGGTTTTCTCTAAAATATGGACTAGACTATGATGAAACGTTTAGTCCAGTTGCAAAGTTTACAACTGTACGAGTCCTACTAGCACTTGTAGCTAGCAAAAGTTGAAACTTGTGGTAAATGGACGTGAAGAATGCATTTTTGCATGGGGACTTAGATCGGGAGATCTACATGAGCCAACCGATGGGCTTTCAGAGTCAAGATCATCCTGAGTATGTGTGTAAGCTCCGAAAGGCTCTCTATGGATTGAAACAAACACCGAGGGCTTGGTATGGTAAGATTGATGAATTTCTTACTCATAGTGGTTATTTGGTGACATCTGCGGATTCTAGCTTGTTTGTCAAAGCTAAAGGAGGGAAGCTAGCTATTTTGCTGGTGTATGTTGATGATTTAATCATCACGGGAGATTATGAAGAAGAAATTCTCCAAACCAAGGAGAATTTGTCAGTTCGCTTTCAGATGAAAGAACTTGGACAGCTCAAGCATTTCTTGGTTTAGAGGTCGACTGTACTCAAGAAGGATATTTCTCCATCAGCAAAAGTATTCCAAAGATTTGTTGAAGAAGTTTGTAATGCTTAAATGCAAGCCAATCTCGACACCAATGGAGCCAAACACCAAAATGTGTGCTCATGAAGGGAAAGATTTAGAAGATGCTACCATGTACCGACAGTTGGTGGGTAGTCTTATCTACTTAACTTTAACAAGACCAGATATTTCTTTTGCAGTTGGTGTGATGAGTCGCTACATGCAAAGTCCAAAGAAGACTCATTTGGAATCAGTTCATCGAATCCTGAGGTATGTGAAGAGTACGCTTGGCTATGGTATTATGTACAAGAAAGGTGGAGACTGTAGACTAGTTGTCTACTGTGATGCTGACAACGCAGGTGACCATGATACTCGGCGTTCAACTACCGGGTATGTTTTCATGCTTGGATCCGGAGCAATTTCTTAGTGTAGCAAAAGACAACCGACAGTGTCTTAGTCAACCACGGAAGCAGAGTACCGAGCAACAGCGATGGCAGCTCAAGAAAGCACTTGGCTTATGCAATTATTGAAAGACTTGCATCAACCAATAGAGTATGGTATCTCTTTGTACTACGACAACTTGTCGGCAATACGTTTGGCGGAGAATCCAGTTTTTCATGCAAGAACAAAGCATGTGGAGGTGCATTATCATTTTATTAGAGAGAAAGTCTTGCAAGAAGAAATTGAGTTGGAGCATGTCAGAACGGAAAACCAAGCTGCAGATTTGTTTACAAAAGGCTTAAGTGGCAACAAGTTCGAAAGTTTCTGTCATCAGCTCGGTATTGTGAAAAGAGTAGAAGCTGGTGTTGAGGGGGAGTATTGAATAAAACAACACTAGCACGTGGGTTGCCTTGTGACCAAGCATTGCATTGGATATTTGATTTTCTATTATCGAGTCCTTGGCGTTTGTTACACTAATCCTAGTCTTTAGGATATTTGTTATTTTGTTATCGAGTCTTTAGGATATTTGTTATTCTGTTACCAAGTCTTTAGCATCTGTTACGCTGATCCTAGTCTTTAGGAGTTATGGGTTAGTGGATTTATTGCTTATATTAGTGGTGGAAGTGGAGAACGTGTTAGTGCATCTGTTTGAGCTACCAGCCTATATAAAGGCAATGATATGCATCCTTACCCAAAAAAAAAGGCATGATATGCATCAAATAAAACATTCAAGACAGCACTTTCTCTTCTATTGTTTACTCTCCCGAGAGGTTATTAAACCATTTTTGCCACTTATTCTTTCAACAGAGCATGCAGATGTAACATCTTGAATGCTAGAAATCGCAGGCTGCAATTGGTCAGCTAGCTAAGATAGATTGTCGATCCGGAAGCTATTTCAGATTGAACAGGGGGAAATGTTGAAATGGTGTCGGCTAAGCATATGATCAGCAGTAAATTGATTAAGAAAAGCTCGTAAAGGTTTGTCTAAATTGGAATTATCTGTTCACTTCTGCTGTTTATACTAATAGATCAGCGCTAGTAACTCGAGGATTACTATGTATTTGGCTAATGAATTAAGGATTAGTCACGACAGAATCTGTCCTAGCCACCAAAAGAACTAGAAAATTGCTTCTAATAAACTTCATTCAATAAGTTACGACCATCTAAATCCAAGATTATCAATCAACTCATGCTTAACTAGGATTGGCAATGTTAATTGAAGCCATTAGTAACAAGTCAACCATATAACGTTTCACGGCACAAGCGCCCTGTAATGCTTGTCTTGCTTCTAGAAGTAAGGCGACATAGCCAGTGATGTGGGCCACAACTATTCTTACACAGAAGATGTACTATGCTTGTTGCAATGACACTAAGCATAATTGACGCGTAAGTGCAGGAAGCAGACTTAATATGGACACTGACTTAGTATAATCTCTGTTGATGCTCACTTAGATATTAAATTCCTGAAAAGTGGTACCTAAGATGCCCATCGTCTGCACGATAATGTGGCTCAATCCGCAAAGATATCGGTGGTCCTGAGACCAAATGTGTTCTATGCACAGGCCAAGTTTGTTTTGGTGCTAACAATAATGGCTGCAGTAAACTCCAAACGATCAAATGCCTGTCAGCAAAAGGATTGAATATGGGGCCGAAGCTCAGGCAGACTTTTGCATACATGAGAGAGCTCAAGGCTAAGCGTGGTACTAATAAACCGATCACGCATGAATTACCTGGTGAAATTTGCAACGTGGGAACTCCAAGAGACATGCATTGGCTTCGTCTTTACAATAGGCACAGACATAAGTAGCTCGTAAACCTATACATTCATGATCTACTGAAAACAAGGCCACAAAGTGTTTTAGCTTCAGCACAATGGTCATATATTGGCTACCGCATACTTGATGCTAAATAGCCAACTACTTTAAATATTACATCCAAACAATTCTTGACAGATACATGACAATACCGAACTTACGGGAAAGCAGCATTAGTTCCAGAATATAAGGGGGATCGGCTTATAAGCTCCACAATATCGGTAGAATATAATATTCAACATTACTCGACTGCTCTCTAGACAGAGCTTAAGGATTCTTGATACGATACACTGTTCGGACACAAACACGAACTGCAACATTATATACCACATAAAAAGTAGATAACTTTCATGCCTTTAGATCTCTCTGCCATCCCGTGAATCCACTAGCAAATCAGTATGACATCCGGTAACTGATAATGATGGTTTGATGATGCCAAATTTGTTGAGGACTCCTCAGAAGGTTCAAGCAACGGAACTTTGTTGTTAGAGAGTTCTTCCAAATCAGATGTCTCATGTTCTTCCCCTCCTATTTTTCCGCTGAATGGAAACATGGCTTGATCAGTTATACCATGTCTTGGTATGGTGATTCAGCCTAATCTTTAACTAGTTGAGCCTGAATAAGATGTTTTAGTTCAATCATAATCCAAGTAAACATTGAATGAAACTGCATCAACAGAGAGTTTTCCCTGTACGAACTCTAGTGCTCTTCCCTTGCTCTGTTTTCTTTTTCTCCACTGCACGACAAAAAGAGAAAGACGAAATTGTTACGAGAGGAACCCTAAGACCTTTATCTATGATTACTAGGACATTCTCAAAAATGCTAATTACTCAGTAATTTGTTGTATACCTGTCGGAAACATCCATGTCCCTCGTTCTCCACTGCACTCAAAAGGTTTGAATTAATTAGTGTGCGGAAAACGATTGAACGGTATTCATGTCCCAATCCGTGATGTAATTAACCATGATGTTTTTCTTCTTATTGTTTTCTTCCCCCTTGGATCATTTAGGTCACACTGTATGATGCTAGCAGGAAAGTCTTGGTGAATAGATTTCTTAGGAAAGATGAAGAGTCGGGAACTGGAAAGTCGCCAATGGTATTTGATTCTCACTTGGTTGATTTGGGAGCAGGTAGCCAAAAGAAGAAAAGGAAGATGCCAATGGGTTTGAATGATTGTAAACCATGTCGCACTGCTGGAGAAATGAGACAGGCCATGAGAAGGTGGATGGTGTTAAAGCTGATCAATCACTCCTGGGAGGTTTGCAGCACCATTGATTCATCCACTGCTGTTCAGATGTTTCCGAGTTCTTTTGTATTCAGTTGTTTGCTTTCCTTGATGCATCCTGTTTGTCTAGCTTATGTCCTAGTGAAGTACTGAAGAGGTATTTATATGAGGACTGTACACTGAAATGGTCATCTCAAGATGATTCAGAATTGGAGGATCTAATTCTTTCTTTCCATAGATATTTATTCAATGTGCCTCAATTATTTGATGCCTAATGCTTTATCTTTGGATATTACTGTACTCCAGCAAAAACAGCAAACAAAACTTCAGGGAACGTTCGTCCAGCAAGAGATTCAGATTCAAACAATGGAATATCTAGTATAAAAGCACAGATTCTGTCTGGAGAGTTCCCGAGACCAAGCCTCTACTCTGCATTTGATGTTACTATCTTTGGCATGTGTAGTTGGATCTAGGCACGCTGGAAATAAATTTATCTTTCAGGTGCGTCAAGTAATTTACAGTAAGCTTTGTAAAGCCCGCAAAGTGGATAGATTGTTTCATGGACCTGCTCTAGAAAGATTATGTCATGCGATTAAGATTGGATTTCTTTTATTGATCATGATGCATCACTAACTTTACTTTACTTTGCGTTTCCTTCAAAGTTAACTTCATTTTATTGAAGGAACCTATGTTGTGTCACTTCTCCTTCTTGCAAATGATCTCTTGTAATCCAATTGATGTAACCTATATTGTCAGACTCCGCCTCTCATTTCAATGAAATTCACTAGACGAGGGGCTTTGCAATTGGCAACTCACAGGTATTTCACAGCTTCTTGTCCTACTCTGTTCATGGAATTTCACAAGCTGAAATAAATTAGCAGGCAGGTAGAACTGCTTGTAGGGAATTTTCACAACAGAAGCATGAGGTCCTGCTTGAATTCTCTAATACATCCCAGTCCAAGATCTAGTTTTTTTATTTACCTCGAGGACATTCTCAGTTTCTCTGAGCTTTGTATGACTAGCATGTACATCTGCTGCAATTAATGTTTGCAGCCTTCTCATGAACAAGCTGACCCCAAACGCTGCAGCAACAATCCTGTTTCTGAAGCATCTATTTCACGCGGTTCTCATGGTGATGCTAATGATGAAAGGATGACCCTAAAGGAGATAGGGATCCATTGAAAGTGAAGGCTAAGTGTCCCAGATTTGATCTTGGATTTTGAACCACGTCCATTGCACATCACTATATTGCGACTGTCAAGAATCTGTATGGATTTGCACAAGAATCCCTGCCTATCACAGATGATCTGTGCAGTGGCACTCTTGTTTTTATGTGAAGTGTTCTAGTGCCAACTTCATTTGCAGCTGTCTGATCTGAAACGTTTTTAGTTATACAACATACCCAATGCATTTCCAGGGACCTTCAACATATCGAGGTACACTTAAGATGCAAAGAAACTGAGATATGGATCCTGTTGCTGTATCCCTGCTCTTCTTACTTACCAGCTTCCACATGCTAAGCAAGGCCTTGAAGTGACTTTTGTTTTTGCTGGAATATAGCTTTATATCAGTTCTTCTATTCCTGTCAACATGAGTAGACATTGAAGTGGATCTTTGGGGTTCCGATGGGTACCCCATTTAACTTACTCGTAGATGAATTCAATTCAATTCTCCAACAAAATTTGTCAGACTTGGTCTAAACTCAAGTATGGGCTTATTCATTCTTCAGCCTACACAGGATGTATCTATCACATTAACAATATAGATTCAGTCAAATTCCTAACTCAATTTGCACTCGCTGGACATACTTTTTAGAACTGATTATGCAAAATGGAGCCATCAATGGAGTCGCACTTAATTTAGTTGTTAATCAAGTCATATTTTTGTTTTCGAGAAAATCAACCAGCAACACATAAAATGAACTCCTTTAGGAAGTCCAATGATGTGGGGCTTACACATGATACAGTATCTGAATGAGTCTTAATCTAACATTGACCAGCTCTAACTTGTTAAGTATATTTCCTATATCTCAATCATTCACTGTGGTTAAACTCACAATTTAGCAAGTTAATGATGATTTTCCATTGTTCTTTCCCAGTAGGAGGAACATCAACTATCAGAGACTGGCACCAGCATTTGGCGACAGATTTTATCCGATCAGAAGCTAAATCATGGATCATGCAAGACTCTTTTAAAATTGCAAGACCAAGAATCATTGACTCTGCTCGGTCCTGAGAGCTTTTATGAAGCAAATGTATACCACATGTTTGCAGAGCTCAGTCTGGAGTTTAGGAGAAATAGGGGAAAAAAAAAACTGACATGATTTTCCTATGCCATCTTGTCCAAATCAGTCAAATCTTCTGAATAACAAAAATCAAGAGTGAGGACAACCGCACGGCCGGTGATGACTATTTCAACCGTACTGACTGAAAGTTAGTCAAGCTGGACACAAGCAATCCCTATTGTCCTGTTCCTACCACAACGCCTTGCAACTCTTTGACCAATGAAGACAACTGATGTCATCAAGTGCGCATAGATTTGATTCTACTGTAACAACAGATTAAACCTAATTTTATCTAGGTCTATTCATGGGATTAGATTGACTGAGAGCAAGACATACATTCTCCAGGTTGAGACTGATTCAGATTTCTGCTTCTTCCAAGCAGGTAAGACAAAGGAAATATCCTCCAGATCAAATACAGAATGGTGTTCAACAAAATGACGTGGATATGAGTACGAACATGATTGCTGAGATAAATTCCATCACAATGATCAAATAAAGTCACAGTCTTCAAATATATACATATACATATACATATACATATATATATAATATATATATATATATATATATCAGTTTCTTGAAATGGAAAAAAGATGAGATGCCATTAGCACAAAAAATCCAAGACTTCGAAGTGCAAATACCAGTGCAAACCGCACACACAGCGCAGGTCCTAAACAATCTGCTTCATCTCTCTTGCGCAGCTCAAATTCTGACTGATAGGCTGCAGGTAAGGAATTTCCTTCGAAGGTGCAGATTTCTTTGCCTTCTCGAAAATATACAGACCCGCTAATCTCACATGCGCATTTCGTCAAACATCTGACCAGCAGTATGAGACGCCCTGTTCATCTCTCCTCTCCAACGCAGCTTTCACGAGGACGTTTCAGCACCTCGAGCGATGGATCTTATTCCTTGATATGCCTCCCACTGAATTCGCTCCGCCTCCTCACGAGCAAAGTCGCGACATCTCTCAAATCCGACGGAGGAGGCGGGTTTAAGGATGGTGAAAAGGCGCGAGTCATTTGGGCAGTAGCAGAGCTTAAGGTAACCACGAACACGATGATGATTTCGGAGAGAGAGAGAGAGAGAGAGAGAGAGAGAGTTGAGTAATAGAGATAGGCGAAAGAAGAGATTCGTCCACGACGAGGATGAGAGGGAAAATGAAAGGAACAAAATGGGCAAATTGGGCCCTGTTTGGTAACGTTCTGTTCATCTGTTTCTGTTTCCGAGAACAAAAAAAGATCAGAAATATGTTTGGTAACACAAATAATTCTGATTCTGATTCTGCTCCCGGGAACACTTTTGGAACAAAAATCAAAAACAAAAAAAAAGTTGTTTCTCAAAAAAGAACACATTTTTAGGAACACTTTTCAAGGATAACTTCCCAGCCTCTTTTCACGACACTTTTTTAGGATCATTTTTGGACCAAAATAAAAAAATTTATATAGTTACCAAACGCATTCTGATCCTCTAAAAAAAAAACAAAATAAAAAAAAGTGATTTTAATCAGAATCACTTTTTCGGAACAGAAACGTTACCAAACAGGCTCTTAATTCCACAACGACGGCAACTCTTTTTGTAATTTGTATGATAAAAAAAAAAAAAAACAAGACATGCACAACACAAGTTTATCCTCTATCAACGGAGGGAGGGAGGAGAGAGAATAGCGAGCGATTCCCACTCCCCAACCGTGCAAATTAAATAAGACTGTCCAAACAAATTTGCTAACACACAAAATAAAAATAAATTACAAGTCCTTTCTAATTTAAACTGCCAGTAATCTATCAAGCGGTGCACATACATAATAACCTGAATCCCTCACACCCTATAAAACTTCTCATACTCATGCTGAGCGTCTTCCTCACCGTCATTTGTGGAGACTCCTTCAAGTTCAGGTGCCACCTTCAATTTGGGACATTCACTGATCCCTAATCGAGAAAGATGAGGCATGGCTCCTTCAGCCACCCTCCACTCCTCCAATTTGGTAGAAAACAGAGAAGTAAATGCTTAAGTCGAGGAAGCCTCCTGCAGAGCAAATCATTCCCTTCCCCAACAAAAGCACGAAACCCCATCATGAGAACAACCAAGTGCTGCAATTTCTCCAATATTGGCATCGGATCTTCTTCGAGAAAAGAGTTTGTTAAGACCAGCTTCCTCAGTTGCTGGGGTAGATTATTATGTTCCGGTAATTTCTCTATTATTCCCCATATGGACAGCTTACACGTGAGGCGATAGCTTGACGTTTTACTCAACTCACCTTCAGTAATAGAACGCAAGCTCTTGAAACTAAAAGAAGAGGATCGAAGATGTTTCAAAGTGAATTTAGCAAGTTGTGGAATTATCTCCAGCTCATCACAAGGATTGACGCTCAACTTTTTCAAATCAGTCAATTTGCCTACGTCGTTCACGTCACAATTCTTCGAACTAAAGTTTCTCAATGTCTGTAGATTCTTTAAAGTGTCCAACCGCAACTTCTTCGGCTCACCAACCACAAAATACTGGGGAAGATGGAGATGCCTCAACCTTCTCATCTTCCACAAAACATTTGGCACCGTGAAATCCACATATGGACTTCTATACACATGCAGGTCCAAGAATTCCATGCATACAAGGTTCCCCATAGATTGCGGCAAGCCCTCGAAGCTACTTCTTGCTAAATTTAAGAATCTCAAATGGACTAGGTCTCCAACCGATTCAGGTAAATTTCCACACATGCTAAGATTCTCCAATTTCAAAACTCTGAGAAACTTACAGTTGATGAAAATAGGTTGAAATTGATCCCACATCCCTTGGACAAATTCCCCAGGATCGAAGAACATAAGAGTTTGAAGGTGGAGCATGGTCGTTCCTATTTGTTCTTCTCTCGAAATCACTTTTCTTTCAGAACTCACATGCATATTGAGAGAAAGCCTTCGTATTTTGCAAGTTGACTCGCCTTCTCTTGCCATTGAAGAGGAACATTCCCCCGTTTCATGGTCCTGCTGAATATTAAGAATGCTTAGAAACCTCCCCTGCCGAGCCTTGGCGATGCATAACTCTCGCATCACGTCGTGGAGGTGGCAGGTTTTTAACTTTTCCACTCCAATGAATCGTACTTGAACCAACCCCCTGTTAGCTAACTCCAATAAATATCTCTTCGCTACATCTTCCACCGAAGCTTCTCCTTGTTCGCCATATGCAGTGAGCAACACAAAGCCTTCAGCAATCCACATGTGAATACCTTCTTTACGGGGATTTCTTCATCTCCGCGAAAGCTAGCCAAAATAGAGGAAGCAGGGCTTTAGATACCATGCTAGATCGTCATAGCTTAAGGCGAACACTTTTGATACATCATCATCACCACCTAAATATGAATTGATGTTTTGTAAACCTTCTCCCACTCGTTGGTTGCCAAAAGTCCATCCAAGCACTTTGATAGCCAGGGTAATCCTCCACACTTCTTAAGGAGTTCATCTCCTAAAACCTCTTCATTATAGGTGTTTCTGCAAAAACCTGGAAAATATTAGGCAAACAAAATTGCAGCTGAGCAGTCATAGGAAGATAAAACTATAATAAGAAGAGAACTTTAAGGATGATATCTGTTGTGTTGACATAACATATATAAAAGTAAGATGATGCTCTATTTCTTTATTATATGTGGTTCATCTAGTGCTTTTGTAAGGGGGAACACTATAGGGACCAACAACAAAGTTCCGATTCATGCCTCCACCTACACCCGAAAGCTCAAGAACCTAAATTTACAAACGGAATGTATCAGCTTTGCTATTTGTGGCTGAATTATGTGGCTCGAATTATGTGGCTCGAGCAAATGTATAGGCAACGATAACGATGGATGAAAAAAAAAAAAAAAAACAATAGGCATAACTCGAGTGTGCTAGAATCCAATGTGATTTGAGTGTGCTAGTAATTCCATTGCAGCAGCAAATCTAGTGAAAAATATTTATGTTGTCGACTTTCTTTTAAAGCAAAACGATTGGTGATTTCCTTACAATCCCAACTCTTAATATTGGGACAACTATTCACAAGTTAAGAAAAAAAGGTAGACCTGAGATGAAGTCCATGAAGGAACATAGCTAGGCTCCAATATTATTCAATGAATTCCTATCAAAATAACTTATTGGGTTGGCCATATCAAAATGCCTCTTCGAAATTTTCCCTCATAGGAGGAATGGAGGATCAAAGTTTGGATTTTTGTTTAGACGGGCAATTGCTATCTAGTAAGGAGGAAAAGCGGCTTCCGTTCCCAACATATCAAGAATTTTGATGCCTAATACTCCCTATGTCAATCATTCAAACTCCGTAATATCTGTCAAGCCATAAATTATTGAAACTTTCAAGAGGCCAGGATAAGTAATACCTAATACTCCCTAGTCCAACAGAAGAAAGTCCAAGATCTAACCCCAAGGAAGTGCCAAAATCGAAATTGAACAAGCAATAAGCTACTGTATGTGAAGATGATAACATCAGAGAAACCTTACTTTTCGTTTTAGGAAAACCCTTTTCATCAGCAGCTCCCAACTCTCCTCGTTCGACAAGCACAAAGGTGCATAGAGAAAACTTGAGGATCAATATAATCCGCTACTTCTTTATTGCGGTTCGTTATCAATAGCTTGCTTCTCGTGTTCTCGACCGGGAAAGCGGCTTGAATATCTTTCCAATCCTGTTGGTCCAAATATCATCTAGAAAAAACGATACATCTCTTTTCTTGTTGGATCTTGTATAGAGCCTTCGAGCAATTCTTTCTCACTCATGTCCCTTACCTCTATTGTTTTATCGGGGATCAACATTTGAAAAATTTCCACCAAGATCTCTCTCTTGTTGAAATTTTTAGATATGCAAGCCCAAGCGAGACCATCGAAACTGCTCTTCACTTCATAATGAGCGAAGAGGGGCCCTTTTTCGAAAGTCTTCGCTCAGATGAAGTGAAGAGCAATTTCGATGGTCTCGCTTGGGCTTGCATATCTAAAAATTTTCAACAAGAGAGAGATCTTGGTGGAAATTTTTAAAATGTTGATCCCGATAAAAAAAAATAAGAGGTAAGGGACATGAGTGAGAAAGAATTGCTCGAAGCTCTATACAAGATCCAAACAAGAGAAGAGATGTATCGTTTTTCTTGATGATATTTGGACCAAACAGGATTGGAAAGATATTCAAGCCGCTTTCCCGGTCGAGAACACGAGAAGCAAGCTATTGATAACAACCGCAATAAAGAAGTAGCGGATTATATTGATCCTCAAAGTTTTCTCTATGAACCTTTGTGCTTGTCGAACGAGGAGAGTTGGGAGCTGCTGATGAAAAGGGTGTTTCCTAAAACGAAAAGTAAGTAAGGTTTCTCTGAGGTTATCATCTTCACATACAGTAGCTTATTGCTTGTTCAATTTCGATTTATGGCACTTCCTTGGGGTTAGATCTTGGACTTTCTTCTGTTGGACTAGGGAGTATTAGGTATTACTTATCCTGGCCTCTTAGAAAGTTCAATAATTTATGGATTGACAGATATTACGGAGTTTGAATGATTGACATAGGGAGTATTAGGCATCAAAATCTTGATAGTGGGGAAAGAGAAGCCGCTTTTCTCCTTACTAGATAGCAATTGCCCGTCTAAACAAAAATCCAAAACTTTGATCCTCCATTCCTCCTATGAGGGGAAAATTTCGAAGAGGCATTTTATATGGCCAACCCAATAAGTTATTTTGATAGGAATTCATTGAATAATATTGGAGCTAGCTATGTTCTTCATGGACTTCATCTCAGGTTACCTTTTTTCTTTTAAGCTGTGAATAGTTGTCCAATATTAAGAGTTGGGATTGTAAGGAAAATCACCAATCGTATGCTTTAAAAAGAAAGCGACAACATAAATATTTTTCACTAGAATTTGCTGCTGCAATGGAGATTACTAGCACACTCAAATCACATTGGATTACTAGCACACTCGAGTTATGCCTATTGTTTTTTTTTTTTTTTTCATCCAGTACGTTTATCGTGCTATACATTTGCTCGAGCCACATAATTCGAGCCACATAATTCAAGCACAATAGCAAAGCTGATACATTCCGTTTGTTAATTTAAGGTTCTTGAGCTTTCGGGTGTAGGTGCAGCATGAATCGGAACTTGTTGTGGTCCCTATAGTGTTCCCCCTTACAAAAGCATAGATGAACCACATATAATAAAGAAATAGAGCATCATCTTACTTTTATATATTGTTATGTCAAACAACAGATATTCATCCTTAAAGTTATCTTCTTATTATAGTTTTATCTTCCTATGACTGCTAGCTGCAATTTGTTGCCTAATATCGTGCAGAAATCACATATAAATATGAAGAGGTTAGGAGATGAACTCCTTAAGAAAGTGTGGAGGATTACCCTTGGCATCAAAGTGCTTGGTGGACTTTTGGCAACCAACGAGTGGGAGAAGGTTTACAAAAACACAATCATTATTTAGGTGGTGATGATGATGTATCAAAAGTGTTCGCCTGAAGCTATGACGATCTAGCATGGTATCTAAAGCCATGCCTTCCTCTATTTAGGCTAGCTTTCCGGAGGATGAAGAAATCCCCGTAAAGAAGGTTATTCACATGTGGGATTGCTGAAGGCTTTTGTGTTGCTCACTGCATATGGCGAACAAGGAGAAGCTTCGGTGGAAGATAGCGCAAGAGATATTTATTGGAGTTAGCTAACAGGGGGTTGGTTCAAGTACGATTCAATTGGAGTGGAAGTTAAAACCTGCCACCTCCACGACGTGATGCGAGAGTTATGCATCGCCAAGGCTCGGCAGGGGAGGTTTCTAAGCATTCTTAATATTCAGCAGGACCATGAAACGGGGGAATGTTCCTCTTCAATGGCAAGAGAAGGCGAGGTCAACTTGCCAAAATACGAAGGCTTTCTCTCAATATGCATGTGAGTTCTGAAAGAAAAGTGATTTCGAGAGAAGAACAAATAGGAACGACCATGCTCCACCTTCAAACTCTTATGTCTTCGATCCTGGGGAATTTGTCCAAGGGATGTGGGATCAATTTCAACCTATTTTCATCAACTGTAAGTTTCTCAGAGTTTTGAAATTGGAGAATCTTAGCATGTGTGGAAATTTACCTGAATCGGTTGGAGACCTAGTCCATTTGAGATTCTTAAATTTAGCAAGAAGTAGCTTCGAGGGCTTGCCGCAATCTATGGGGAACCTTGTATGCATGGAATTCTTGGACCTGCATGTGTATAGAAGTCCATATGTGGATTTCACGGTGCCAAATGTTTTGTGGAAGATGAGAAGGTTGAGGGCATCTCCATCTTCCCCAGTATTTTGTGGTTGGTGAGCCGAAGAAGTGCGGTTGGACACTTTAAAGAATCTACAGACATTGAGAAACTTTAGTTCGAAGAATTGTGACGTGAACGACGTAGGCAAATTGACTGATTTGAAAAAGTTGAGCGTCAATCTTGTGATGAGCTGGAGATAATTCCACAACTTGCTAAATTCACTTTGAAACATCTTCGATCCTCTTCTTTTAGTTTCAAGAGCTTGCGTTCTATTACTGAAGGTGAGTTGAGGTAAAACGTCAAGCTATCGCCTCACGTGTAAGCTGTCCATATGGGGAATAATAGAGAAATTACCGGAACATAATAATCTACCCCAGCAAACTGAGGAAGCTGGTCTTAACAAACTCTTTTCTCGAAGAAGATCCGATGCCAATATTGGAGAAATTGCAGCACTTGGTTTTCTCATGATGGGGTTTCGTGCTTTTGTTGGGGAAGGGAATGATTTGCTCTGCAGGAGGCTTCCCTCGACTTAAGCATTTACTTCTCTGTTTTCTACCAAATTTGGAGGAGTGGAGGGTGGCTGAAGGAGCATGCCTCATCTTTCTCGATTAGGGATCAGTGAATGTCCCAAATTGAAGGTGGCACCTGAACTTGAAGGAGTCTCCACAAATGACGGTGAGGAAGACGCTCAGCATGAGTATGAGAAGTTTTATAGGTGTGAGGGATTCAGGTTATATGTATGTGCACCGCTTGATAGATTACCGGGCAGTTTTAAATTAGAAAGGACTTGTAATTTATTTTTATTTTGTGTGTTAGCAAATTTGTTTGGACAGTCTTATTAATTTGCACGGTTGGGGAGTGGGAATCGCTCGCTATTCTCTCTCCTCCCTCCCTCCGTTGATAGAGGATAAAACTTGTGTTGTGCATGTCTTGTTTTTTTTTTTTTATCATACAAATTACAAAAAGAGTTGCCGTCGTTGTGGAATTAAGAGCCTGTTTGGTAACGTTCTGTTCCGAAAAAGTGATTCTGATTAAAATCAACTTTTTTTTATTTTGTTTTTTTTTTTTAGAGGATCAGAATGCGTTTGGTAACTATATAAATTTTTTTATTTTGGTCCAAAAATGATCCTAAAAAAGTGTCGTGAAAAGAGGCTGGGAAGTTATCCTTGAAAAGTGTTCCTAATAAAAATGTGTTCTTTTTTTGAGAAACAACTTTTTTTTGTTTTGATTTTTGGTTCCAAAAGTGTTCCCGGGGAGCAGAATCAGAATCAGAATTATTTGTGTTACCAAACATATTCTGATCTTTTTTTGTTCTGGAAACAGAAACAGTATGAACAGAAACGTTACCAAACAGGCCCCAATTTGCCCATTTTGTTCCTTTCATTTTCCCTCTCATCCTCGTCGTGGACGAATCTCTTCTTTCGCCTATCTCTATTACTCAACTCTCTCTCTCTCTCTCTCTCTCTCTCTCCGAAATCATCATCGTGTTCGTGGTTACTTAAGCTCTGCTACTGCCCAAATGACTCGCGCCTTTTCACCATCCTTAAACCCGCCTCCTCCGTCGGATTTGAGAGATGTCGCGACTTTGCTCGTGAGGAGGCGGAGCGAATTCAGTGGGAGGCATATCAAGGAATAAGATCCATCGCTCGAGGTGCTGAAACGTCCTCGTGAAAGCTGCGTCGGAGAGGAGAGATGAACAGGGCGTCTCATACTGCTGGTCAGATGTTTGACGAAATGCGCATGTGAGATTAGCGGGTCTGTATATTTTCGAGAAGGCAAGAAATCTGCACCCTTCGAAGGAAATTCCTTACCTGCAGCCTATCAGTCAGAATTTGAGCTGCGCAAGAGAGATGAAGCAGATTGTTTAGGACCTGCGCCTGTGTGCGGCGGTTTGCACTGGTATTTGCACTTGAAGTCTTGGATTTTTTGTGCTAATGGCATCTCATCTTTTTTCCATTTCAAGAAACTTGATATATATATATATATATTATATATATATATGTATAGGTATATGTATGTATATGTATTTATATTTGAAAGACTGTGACTATTTGATCATTGTGATGAATTTATCTCAGCAATCATGTTCGTACTCATATCACGTCATGTTGTTGAACACCATTCTGTATTTGATCTGGAGGATATTTCCTTTGTCTTACCGCTTGGAAGAAGCAGAAATCTGAATCAGTCTCAACCTGGAGAATGTATGTCTTGCTCTCAGTCAATCTAATCCCATGAATAGACCTAGATAAAATTCGGTTTAATCTGTTGTTACAGTAGAATCAAATCTATGCGCACTTGATGACATCAGTTGTCTTCATTGGTCAAAGAGTTGCAAGGCGTTGTGGTAGGAACAGGACAATAGGATTGCTTGTGTCCAGCTTGACTAACTTTCAGTCAGTACGGTTGAAATAGTCATCACCGGCCGTGCGGTTGTCCTCACTCTTGATTTTTGTTATTCAGAAGATTGACTGATTTGGACAAGATGGCATAGGAAAATCATGCAGTTTTTTCTTTTCCCTATTTCTCCTAAACTCCAGACTGAGCTCTGCAAACATGTGGTATACATTTGCTTCATAAAAGCTCTCAGGATCCGAGCAGAGTCAATGATTCTTGGTCTTGCAATTTTAAAAGAGGTCTTGCATGATCCATGATTTAGCTTCTGATCGGATTAAAATCTGTCGCAAATGCTGGTGCCAGTCTCTGATAGTTGATGTTCCCCTACTGGGAAAGAACAATGGAAAATCATCATTAACTTGCTAAATGTGAGTTTAACCACAGTGAATGATTGAGATATAGGAAATATACTTAACAAGTTAGAGCTGGTCAATGTTAGATTAAGACTCATTCAGATACTGTATCATGTGTAAGCCCATCACATTGGACTTCCTAAAGGAGTTCATTTTATGTGTTGCTGGTTGATTTTCTCGAAAACAAAAATATGACTTGATTAACAACTAAATTAAGTGCGACTCCATTGATGGCTCCATTTTGCCATAATCAGTTCTAAAAAGTATGTCCAGCGAGTGCAAATTGAGTTAGGAATTTGACTGAATCTATATTGTTAATGTGATAGATACATCCTGTGTAGGCTGAAGAATGAGGATAAGCCCATACTTGAGTGTTAGACCAAGTCTGACAAATTTTGTTTGGAGAATTGAATTGAATTCATCTACGAGTAAGTTAAAGGCTTTGGTACCCATCGGAACCCCAAAGATCCACTTCAATGTCTACTCATGTTGACAGGAATAGAAGGAACTGAATAAAGCTATATTCCAGCAAAAACAAAAGTCACTTCAAGGCCTTGCTTAGCATGTGGAAGCTGGTAAGTAAGAAGAGCAGGGGATACAGCAACAGGATCCATATCTCAGTTTCTTTGCATCTTAAGTGTACCTCGATATGTTGAAGGTCCCTGGAAATGCATTGGGTATGTGTATAACTAAAAACGTTTCAGATCAGACAGCTGCAAATGAAGTTGGCACTAGAACACTTCACATAAAAACAAGAGTGCCACTGCACAGATCATCTGTGATAGGCAGGGATTCTTGTGCAAATCCATACAGATTCTTGACAGTCGCAATATAGTGATGTGCAATGGACGTGGTTCAAAATCCAAGATCAAATCTGGGACACTTAGCCTCACTTTCAATTGGATCCCTATCTCCTTTAGGGGTCATCCTTTCATCATTAGCATCACCATGAGAACCGCCGTGAAATAGATGCTTCAGAAACAGGATTGTTGCTTGCAGCGTTTGGGGTCAGCTTGTTTCATGAGAAGGCTGCAAACATTAATTGCAGCAGATGTACATGCTAGTCATACAAAGCTCAGAGAAACTGAGAATGTCCTCGAGGTAAATAAAAAAAAATAGATCTTGGACTGGGATGTATTAGAGAATTCAAGCAGGACCTCATGCTTCTGTTGTGAAAATTCCCCTACAAGCAGTTCTACCTGCCTGCTAATTTATTTCAGCTTGTGAAATTCCCATGAACAGAGTAGGACCAAGAAGCTGTGAAATACCTGTGAGTTGCCAATTGCAAAGGCCCTCGGTCTAGTGAATTTCATTGAAATGAGAGGCGGAGTCTGACAATATAGGTTACATCAATTGGATTACAAGAGATCATTTGCAAGAAGGAGAAGTGACACAACATAGGTTCTTCAATAAAATGAGTTAACTTTGAAGGAAACGCAAAGTAAAGTAAAGTTAGTGATGCATCATGATCAATAAAAAGAAATCCAATTTAATCGCATGACATAATCTTTCTAGAGCAGGTCCATGAAACAATCTATCCACTTTGCGGGCTTTACAAAGCTTACTGTAAATTACTTGACGCACCTGAAAGATAAATTTATTTCCAGCGTGCCTAGATCCAACTACACATGCCAAAGATAGTAACATCAAATGCAGAGTAGAGGCTTGGTCTCGGGAACTCCCAGACAGAATCTGTGGCTTCATACTAGATATTCCATTGTTGAATCTGAATCTCTTGCTGGACGAACGTTCCCTGAAGTTTTGTTTGCTGTTTATTGCTGGAGTACAGTAATATCCAAAGATAAAGCATTAGGCATCAATAATTGAGGCACATTGAATAAATATCTATGGAAAGAAAGAATTAGATCCTCCATTCTGAATCATCTTGAGATGACCATTTCAGTGTACAGTCCTCCATATAAATAACCTCTTCAGTACTTCACATAGGACATAGCAGACAAACAGGATGCATCAAGGAATAGCAAACAACTGAATACAAAAAGAACTCGGAAACATCTGAACAGCAGTGGATGAATCAATGGTGCTGCAAACCTCCCGTGGATCAGTCGGAT